>JAOUZG010026363.1:132703-160282 GCA_026289955.1 Argiope argentata | reverse complement strand
TATATATATATATATAATTTTCTTTGCGTTTATTTATAATGCCTTTTGCTTAAAGTAATTAATGTATCTAAACATTTTTAGCAACCATGCTAGAATTCCTTTACAAAATTTTTTACCAGATTTAATAATCGCAATTTTCTTAATAGATCTGTTCATGCCATTTTCTACTTTAGAAACAAATTGATCAATTCATTATATTTCTTAATTGAGGTGATGGTATCTCAATATTTGTAGAGTTTGCAAATAAATTATCAACCCAGTTTTGAAATAAGAATTGAACAAAAAATTACCTGATGAGCATAATTTTCTTTCCCTAATCTTATTCGTTATATTAAATACACTGTTCAAAACAATTAGGGGAGGAAGCAAAAAAAATCAAGAAAACCGTGCAAGACAGACACGTATTCGCATACAATGGGTAGTACACGCGTATCGATGCACAATACAGAAAAAAAATTAAACCAAGTTGAATTAAGCTTTAATTCTTTGAAAATATGGAAAAAAAACATGAAAAGATGATTTAGGCAACAATTTGGTTTCATGTAAACGATAAAAAAATCCTCTGAATAGACATAATGCATGAGTTTTAATAGGGCGTGTGGTATCCTCGAACTGCTAAGATTGCTGCACACCTGTTTGCCATGGATGCGATGATGTTATCGATCAGACTTTGGTGAATACTGTTCCATTCCTCAAGAAGTGCAATCTCCAAGTCTGGGACAATCACAAGCGGGCTTGGCCGAGCAAGCAATGCATCGTCCGAGCATGTCCCAAACATGTTCGATTGGATTCAGGTCAGGAGAGTATGCTGGCCATTCCATACGCTGCATTGTTTCAGCTTCAAGCATGTTCTCCACCAGACGAGCTCTATGCGGTCGGGCATTATCATCCTGGAAAATAAAGGAATCGCCAATGGCTCCAGGATAAGGGATAACATGAGATCGCAGTTTCTCGTTTGCATACTTGCGGCCGGTCAAAGTGCCATTCCGAATGATATGCAGGTCCGTACGTCCGCCTATGCTGATTCCACCCCATACCATCCAACCAGCTGTCTGTATTGTGACCTTTCACGAACGATTGCGGTGTTATTTCGAGTGCCCCTCTCCAGCCATACCAGATCACGTCGAGTGTCACACTCCAGACTGAATCGGGACTCGTCTGTAAACAGAAGTTGGCTCCAATCATGTCGTTGCCAATCTCGATGTTCAGCAGCCCATCTTCTTCCGCCCGCACGGGAGCGTGGGATCAACGGAATGCAGACCATTAGCCTACGTGCATAGAGCCCTGCCCCATGAAGCCTATTATGTACTGTTTGGCTGGACACCCTTCGTCCTGTTGCCAAGAACAATTGTCTTTGCAGTTGAGTAGCATTCTCTGTTCTGTTTCGACGGGCTATTAACCTTATATACCGGTCATCAGTTGCTGTAGTGGCGCGTGGCCGACCTTGACCTGGTCGACATCTAACATTTCCTGTTTCTTGGAATCGATTCCACAGCCTTGCAACAACACTTCTGGCGACTCCAACAGCGTTCGCGACACTCCGTTGGGTTTGGACTGATTCCAGTCGGCCTATGACACGCCATGCCATGGATTCCGGTAAATCACTTTGTTCAGACATTCTCATAAGCCTGTCTTAAAATCAGAAAGACTGCGCAGTCAAATTTCACAGTTACGGCAATAAAACAGACGTTTCTGCAACATCCCAATTTCTGGCCTTATCTCCTTTTTCTGGTTTTTGTCGTCATGAACTTTGATTTGCATATAAAGTTTTCTTCTTCCGTTTCCTGGCAGGCTGTAATTTATGGATGATTCATTTTATGTTACTTATTGGTTGACACCTTTGCATAATTCTGTTAAAACCATGTGCTCCCCTAATTGTTTTAAGCAGTGTACTTGAAAAAATTTTCCCATAAGAATCCATGTAAAATAAGATAATGCATTCCATTCGAAAAAAATATTTCAGCAAATTTATATTAATATAATTTATTATTTGCAACTTTCATCAAACAATTGACAAAAATAATACAAAGCAATAAAATTTAGGGTTACTACCTTATTAATATGACATTTCATAACTTTCATACTATCATTTCTCACCAGCATATCCCTTAATTCACTAAAAGGTTATTACTCTGCTGAGGTCATTATTTTTTCCTCTTCTGACCAAATTTCATTCACAACGTTTTACTGTGAAACAAAAGGCAGTTTAATAGGCTTTTTGGCATTTCTCTCTTTGTACTTTTGCCAGCTATTCGGCCTTGTTTCTACTCATCTCTAGCCCCACAATCTACACCAGAAATATTATCTCGTCAATTACAGTTTTACAGGCACTTCCCAAATATTTTGTAGCATTTGATGATATTATCCGGCCTAAGCTTCTTGAAAATAGAAATAATTCTCTTTAAACAAGTGTTCTTCAGATACTGAGCTCCAACTTGCGGGTCAATTCTGCATCTAGCATTACGTTATTTTTTTATTTGTTCTGCTTTAGATAATATTTTTTCTTTACAATAAAGCTTGCTTGTTATGAGAGGTACTCGTTAAGCGAACTATTCGTAGATTAATTATAAAAAAATATTCAGATCTTGTTGTCAGTATAGATCTCTAGCATAAAAGACATTATAGTTAGCATAAAGACTTTATAGATAGAATAATTTATATATTTTATAGCATACAGGCTTTATAGATAGAATAATTTATATATTTTATAGCATATAGACTTTATAGACTACATAGTATTAAAGAGCCCATACTTCACGCGCCCATGTTGCACCCATACCTCACTAGTTCCTTTTTCTTCGTGTGGCATCAGGAATCATTGAGAAGGAAGTACTGAAGGGAGAATAAAAAAATTTAAACCTTCTGCAAATTATATTATTTTTTTATTAACAAGAATTCAATTGTACTCAAAATATCGAATTAAGACATTCAGAAATATATAAGGACTTTACACCTAAAAATGTTTTTGGTATTATTTCTAGAATTACGTGCACACAAGTAAATGAATAAATTTATGGAAGTTTGTTTGGTCGTTTGATCAAATGAATTTATTTTGATGTCAAATATACTTAAATGACAGAAATAAATTATTAAAATTCATTTTTACCGACATTAAACTGATTAAAACAGATTAACAGAGATTTTAAAAACAGATGTAACTAAGTATTTTAATAACGCAAATTACTCTTTGTTTTGGGAAACACAATTATAATTTAAAATATCTGTATAACAATCACTTTTCATTGTGAGATTATCCTAAGAATTATCTCATATTGTAAATAAAATTATTCTTTTAGTTCGGAAGAATGGGATCGATTAAGAATTTTCGAGAAGCCTTACCTAGGTTTCTGCCCTTTTATCATCAAAATAATATCTGCAACGATTGCTGGAATGTAGTGTTCGTAGACCTTTGCGATCCAATATAGGAACCGGTTTCTAATGATCATCAGTTTTGTATTGCTTCGAGAGAAATCAGGAAGAGATTCCTAACGAGATCGCTTAATAATCTTTAAGTGTTCTATCAATTTATTATGAAGGAAACCTGCAGATTTGCAGTTTACCACTAGAGGAGATGATACTCTAAATAGGAAAGAAAAAAGAAACAATTACTAGGGAACTCATTTATAAGATAGAAATCACTCATTTAATAATTATTTCTGAAATTACTTTTATATTATAATCTCGACATCGACTTTCACTCGTGATGTTTCTCTATATGGAAAAATAGTACAAAACATTTATCAATAACACTTTTTCACTACTGTAATCATTCATGCTGGCATTAAAATGAGCAGCGGCTTGAAGTCCTGTTAATTGTCTCATGTTATAACATTGTATTGCAGCAAATGTTTCAAATTTTGATTTAACCCATTAATCGCTGGTGTTGTGTTGACAAATTGGTCAAAATAACTGCTTATGAAAATTTGATGACCAAACAAATTTGATATAAATTGCAATTTTTAAGTTGGGCAAAAAAAAAACGAAGAATATTTCTATGAAGCAATATATGACAAAATCAATAATTTTATTTTTTAAAACGAACGTCTAATTTGAATTATTTTTCAACCAAAACTGTTGACAGATTTTTGAAGAGAAAATAATGGGAAACAGACACGAGTGCTAGAGGTTATACACTTTTAGCCAAAGTCACAGTCTACCCCAACATTTCATTTGTCAGTGGTTTTCAGTTACTTGAAGGGAGGATGGAAAACACGTGTTGCACTGGCGTAACGCCAGCGGGAAAAAGGTACTTCAGCTCAATAGGAGAAATCACATATTTATTTAACTTTTCGATCGACAGTGTGTATGCTTTTCATTCTAAGCGCATCGAAATACGCAAAAGAAAATGTCATAGATGAAGCTGTAAAACAATAATTTTTTTGACCTTGATTCAAAAGACATGACATCGATACTGTAGTTCTTCCATCAGAAACGGCAGAAGCTATCGATGAAGAAGAAGGAAATTATAATATTTGCATTCATCAGGATAATGTTTTACCAAATGATACAGCAGGTTAAATCGAAATACACTCAAAAAATAAAACTAATCTCTCGAAAACTGGTAGTAGTAAAAAAACAACACTTGAAATGGGTAAAAACGAAACTAGAAAATTTATCTCAACCGAAAAGTGAGGGAAAATGATAGAATGGAAAGATATAAAAAGATAGGAAGTAAAAATGAAAATAGAAGGTAAAACTTGCGAAGAGATTTTTTTTAATCTACTTTTTGGTACTGATATATTTTCACTTATCGTAGATCAGACAAATTTAGAGAGAGTTGACTACAAAAGCGTGACGTTACTATCAATTACAGAACGAAGAGGAAAACAAACTGATTTTATGTTCGTTGGAAAGATAGCTCTGTTGTAACTCTTGACTCAACATTTGGTAAGATTCAACCAGTAAACAAGGTTTCCCGTTATTCAAGTACGGAGAAGAAAATAGTTTGTTGTCGCAACCTCGTCCTATTAATTAACATAAGGGCAAAATGGGAGAAGTCGATTTATATGATCATTTAGTAGCTACCTACAGGAAAAGTGGTGATGGCATTTATTTACAATTACATTGAGATTGTCAAAATTATCAAATACCGAAAATAAAAAGTAACTCTTGGATTTGATACTGGAGACTGCATTTTGTCTTTTGAAAACTCTTTTTGAGAATGCAGTTTTAGGTAGATGCACTTCAGCCACCGGAAGACCTGGTAAATTCAACATTAATTATATACATTTAGTGCTTAGCCCACTTTACTATAAAGTCAGAGAAAAATAGAAGACTGCGTTGCAAGCAATGTCTCAGTTAGATAATATACCAAGGCAAACATTGTAAAGTTGTATTTCATCGTGATTCTAGCAAAAGTTTTCACATGCATATTCATACAAGTTTGTTACATGCCACCCTATAAAATCCAAAAATAAATTAGCTTCTTTTCATAGCATGTGTGATTTTCAGAAGCAAAGAAAAATGGGAGAGATTTCCAGAAATCAATTCTGAGTAACTTACCACAAGATCCTTTGAACTCCGTGCTCTAATTCGGCTGACGTTGAGCTAACGCTACACTCGATTTCTCAAAAGTTAAGCCAAATGTAGATATTTTTGCAATAAAATATTGTTTATACTCCAAAAAAGATACTAACATTTGTAGAAAAATAAATTCGTCCCTTTTAGTTTTGGTTAATGTGTTAACAAATTATTAAAATAAATAAAATATAGTGATCATTTTTGAGTTCCTTACACTAACAGGTTGCATATAAAATACGAAATATATCATTTATTTTGAAGACCAAAGGCGAAATGTCATCCATTTAAATATACTTGAATTGTTGGTTGAGATAATTTTCTATGTAATATGTAGTTAGAGTTTCTTACAAATTATCTTTTTGAATTTGACAGAAATATCAAATATTGGACTAAAAATTAGGTACCAAATTTTATTCATCTAGATCTTTCCGCTTTGATTGTTATCGCGTTTTCAGATAAAATAAATGTCTACAGTGCCATAATTTCAGATCCAAGAGGGTGGAAAACATAAAGTATTTTTTAACTAATCAGGAGTAAATTTTGTATATTATTATGTATATAGAAGTATATTATTATATATAGAAGTATATTATCATATATAGAATATTATATATTATATTATAGATATTTTTCTTAATATACAATTATAATGCAGATAATTAAAGTTTTCTTTATTCAATAGCAATTATTATGAATTGTATATTATTTTATGAATACAATTTATGAATGAAAAGAAGATAAATCAATACTAGATTTAAGAAATATTTCTTGAAATTTTAAAGATTTATTTCTTAAATTTAGTATGTTTTTGTTTTTATATAATTATTTTTGAACTGAAGTATGAATTCATTAGGTTTTAATTTTACCCCTTTTGGAATCTTTTGTTTTATTGTATAACTAGCTGCCCTTGGTGATCAATAAGTTTTACCAATACGTTTTTCAAGGAAATAATTTTTGTAATTTGATCTTAATAGCTGGTTTAACAAAAACAATTTAATCTTAAAATTTTGGAACTCAGAATGTTCTATATAGCCATGCATTATTCTGTTCGAATTTTGCATTTATATAATTTTTCTATCTTCTCTGCATCAGTTTGGAGTTTAATTTGAAATGTAAGTGAATAAATTTCATTTAATACATAAAAATATTTGCTGAAATCAAAAATATTTTTTTATTATGAGTATTGAACATAGAATCTTTCAATGTTTAAGTTTCATGCATACTATAGAATATTTTTTTAGAATTTATGCAGTATCATGCTGGTTTATTCTATAAATATTTCTCTGATTCCCATAAATATCTTTTGGACGCACTGAGAAACAACTTAATAAATAAAGTCGTCGGAACTTGTGGTGTATATAAAGCTTAGAAATCCATAATTCATCGGAATTCATATTAACATAAGCAATATAATCATTCGAAATTTATATTAACTATATTACATAAAATATGATTTTTTTATTTCATTTAGACAATTTACCCTATCAGCTATGTATACTAGTATTAATGTTTAAAATTATCTATTTGAATTGGATTAGATAGGATATCCCGTTTATATCAAAGTCCATTTGCCTGAAAAAAATTGAGTTATTTTATTATATTATGAAGTCAAAGAAAACCTTTTCTTGCATTCATTTTTCTAGAAAAACTATGATTTATATTTATATGATTTCATAAAGAAATATCCTAAAATTTGCCCATTTCTATGTTTTATTTTCATTGAGAATTAAATTATCATTTTAATTATTTTTTTTTCGTCATCGCAATGGCATTCCTGATAAAAGTAATAAATTTTCATGTATGTTCTGATTGATCTATTTAAAAAATATTTTTATTTTGTATAAAATATATTATTCTTATATAAGAAAAAAATATATTAGTCTTAAGAAAAAAATATATTTAAGATGTCAATTATTTTGAAAAAACGCCAAATCCTTTAATTTTTTGCTAATTAAAATTTTAATGAAAAAGTCCAAACTGCCTGCCAAATGCCCATTTCCACCCTCCACAATATACATATATATAGCTTAGTGGCTCTACATAAAATGCTGAGGATGAAGTGTGCCAATAATCCTCCGTTTCCTACATGCACTCACGCTTATTTGTCTTTATTATAAGGGAGCATAAGCATATTAAGGATAGGTATAGTAATATAGTGATGTTTTTATTTCAAATAAATACAGCTGTACGTAAGGATCAAGCCTAAAAAAATCCTGTGACTATAAAATGTTTTTTTAAATCACTTATTTCTTAATAGCTACATTTATTAATTATGTAATAAACCGTTTTTTTTTTTGGAGAGCTTTGATTTAAAAATTATGATTTATTGACTCACTTTTTAGAACCAACACTCCATGCAGCCACAAGATGCACATTTGCTAAAACGTCGATGGGTATAAGATTTATTTTTACATTTGGTTCACCATATACAACCTTGATAAAACAATCACCAATCTAAAAATAAAAATAAAGATAATTGTGTGTTAATTTAAAAAACAGAATATTTTTGATAAAGAGCTATTTTTGAAAACAGAGACGGAGTCAAGAAATTGTCCTTTATTAAAACAATTCACTCCTTCATTAAGAAATGTGGGCAGAAGTGGGAGATTAGATAATTTGAGAATGGAACAAGCTTTTAAAGCATTTTTAATAGGCCAGCGTACAAAGGCTATGCTGTAATTCATTTTTTTAAAAGTCTTGTTACATTCTTTTTGTTCCCATCCCAAAAAGAATTGTTTTTTTATTTAAGTGAAATAAAAATAATATACAGAGACTAACAGCATTTACAAAGTGCATTAATCAAGAACTAATTAAATGAATCATCAATTAATATGATATAACCCTACGAACAAGTAGAGACAACATACAATTAAGGAAAACAGTTCTTGAGTTTTTACTTAATTATAACTTCATCCCATTTAGAAATTCAAAGATAACTTTGGGAGAAAACCTTGTAATTTTCAAGAGTAGTGAAGCAGGCTTGACCACTGACTCTCCAAACTTCCACTTAACAAAGATGAACATCTGACTCCAATGGGTTTACAATGCATTAGACCCATTGATAGGAAAAATTTTAAATTGAAGTTTGCTCTCAACGCATAAACCTCGTTTCAAAAAGGGAATCATACTACTAGGCAGCGTAAACTTGGTTGAAAAAAATGTTTTAATTTCTGTAACAAGTAAATGTTTATTTTTAATTCGTACCAATGATTCTTGAGCATCTAATTTTGAAACATCTAAATATCATTCTAAATATTTTAACGCACCTTGTGTAAATTCTTATGCTTAAAGATTTGTTTTTGAGGATACATGCTAATACTAATGCATCACACCGCAACTGGTTTCAGCAACAAATAGCATTCCTCATCAATTTAGTTGAGATATGAGTGGAAAGAGAAAATTCGTAGATACTATTATTTAATAATTAGTAATAAAAATTTGACAAAAGAAGTGTTAAATTTGTATGGTATGTAACTTAGAAGGTTGCAAATGTTTTCAAATTATATAAAAAAATATTATATAATTTGAAAGCCGCAGAGGCCCGAGCAGATACTATTATTTAATAATAGTATTTGCAGAGTAAAAAACTGCAAAAAATCATTTTTTCAGCGGAGAAACTCAAATTTCCCAGTAGTTGCATTCAAGGTCATTTGCCACCTGACCCGAGTCTTTCTAAAAAATTCACCCCTCTCTTTTCTCGGAAAATAGAATACCTGATCTCAGAAATAGCTGCGCGGGCCTCGAAGGCCCAATGCGAGCGTTCGCGTAGCTATTTTTGTAAGCAGAGGAGAAGGTCGCAATGATGTATCGATACTTGAGTTATAGAGAAGAATGCGAAAGATTGCAAAAATTATTAGCCGAAGTTTCAACAGATGAAGAATCTTTTAATGAGGAAGATGAAGAAATTGTTGATGAGGAATTAATTAGTGATCATCAATCAAATTCGGAAGAGGAGCTAGATTCAGACAGTGAAGTGTGCGTTTGTGAATCCACCGATGATTACGTTGGGAAAGACGGTATGACAATATGGCATAAAAAGGAGCCAAGGAAGAATGTGAGAACTCCTGCTCCCAATATCATCTCAAAACTGCCTGGAAATATCGGTGAAGCAAAAAATGTATCCTCACCAATAAATTCCTGGACATTTCTGATTGATGAAAGTATAATATCAATTATTGTCGAGGGCACGAATATTTATATTCAATCAATTGCAAGTAAATTTAAAAGAGAAAGAGACGCTCTTCCCACAAAAAATTCTGAAATAAAGGCCTTTATAGGACTTTTCTATTTCGGTGAACTGCACAAATCTTCTCATGTCAATGTAAAGGATCTATGGGCTACTGAAGGAACAGGGATTGACATATTCCACCGTACTATGTCATATAAACGTTTTTTATTTCTGATGAGGTGTGTCAGATTTGATGATATAAGAGATCGTTCATCTAGAAGAGAAGTGGATAAACTTGCTCCGATCAGAAATATTTTTGAAATGTTCGTCGCAAATTGTCAAAAATTGCAAACACTTGGGGAATATGTGACAATCGACGAAAAGTTAGAACCGTTCAGAGGAAGGTTCTCATTTCGACAGTACATGCCAAATAAACCAGCTAAGTATGAAATAAAATTTTTTGCCCTGCGAGAACATTTTATACATGGAACCTAGAAATTTATGCAGGAACTCAACATCTGGACCATATAATGGTGAAAATGGCACAGACCAAATTGTGAAGAGATTACTTGAACCTATTTTCAATTCAGGACGCAACCTAACTGTTGACAATTGGTACACAAGTAATGATTTAGTAAAAGGCCTCTTAAAGAAAAAAAATTACACTTGTGGGAACAGTCAGAAAAAATAAAAGAGAGCTTCCAAAGGAATTCATTTCTGGAAAAAAACGAGAACCATACTCAACATTATTTGGATTCCAAAAAAATTTGACACTGGTTTCTTACGTGCCGAAAAAAAATGAGTTGTTCTTTTATCCTCAATGCATAATAATAGTGCAATTGACGCTTCTACTGCAGAAGCAAAGAAACCAGAGGTTATAACATTTTATAACCTTACAAAGGACGCAGTTGATGTTGTGGATGAAATGTCAGCTACATATTCTACTGCCAGGATAAGTAAAAGATGGCCTATGGTCATATTTTTCAGTATGCTGAATATTGCTACTATAAATTCTCGTATCATATTACTGCCATCAAATACGCCACCTGTTCAGTATAAAAAAAAGAATTTTGTTCATAAAAGATCTTTCATTAGAATTATTGAAGGACCACCTTCAAGAAAGAAGTATACAGGTTACTCTCCCCGTCAATTGCGAGACCAATTGATTAGTAAACGTAGTGAGAATTGTGATACTCCCCCGCAAAAAAAAAAAAAATTTCCAGAAAAAGATGCCATATATGTCCCAGTACAAAGGACAGAAAATCCCAAATGTGCTGTTCCACGTGTAGAAAAAATGTATGCGGGGAACATAGCAGCGTTGTTTGCTGCAAAAGCCACTAAAAGTTAAGTTCTATTTTAATTTACTACAGTAGAAACAATTTTTATTAATAAAAACTTGTAATAATTTATGTCTCATGTATGTTTTGTAATTTTCAGTTTTAAAAAGAAAAGAACCTTTAAACTATTTTAAATATTTTGTACTAAAACTGGTTGTAATTACGTAATTTGAAAAGTGGCATTTATCTGAAAAACATTATTTTATATTTTCAGTAGTATTTTTTTGTTCATTTTAGATTTTCGGTAACGTAAATGTAATTTTTTTTGCGTTTTTCCCACGAAAAACGTTTCCGGGCCTGCGAAGCCCGATTCGCGTCTCCGAGTCACAACAGAAGCGCGCGTCTTCGCGGGTTAAATATTTTATCTACAGAATTCTGATTGAACTAGTATATTCATCCAGAAATACTAGACAATACATCTCATTTCTGTTGATAGACTGTCACTTCGCAGTAAACGGAAAGCTACCGCTGTATTTCCAGTTGTGAGCTTATATACAAAGCATTAAGCAAAGAAAAAAGAAGGAAAATTCATATATTTAATTAACATCTGGATCTGTTGTAAGGGCAATGTTCCGGAACAATTGAGTATCCAGACCCGATGATATCGAAGATCCGCCTAGTGAGCTAGATCGGTTGCTACCAAATACATTCCGATGATGAGGTGCTTAAGTGTAGATAGAAAGTACAAACTCAACTGTTTTTTTTCATCATTTGGTAACGTTTCAAAATTACAAGATTTGTCCCAAATTAGTCTAGCGTGTATTAATACAAAACCTAGTATAATTAAACTAAATCTATCTAAATATCACTTGTTGAAAGAAAATTTAAATTTTTGATGAAAAAATTTGAAACGTATATCGATATTTTAGTGGCTTAAGTGTTTTCTCACAAATCCTATAATTTTTGTTAATTTTAACATTTTTGCTACTCGTTTTTGGTTAACAAATGATATTAGAGTTTCAGCGCTTAGTTCGAATTGTATTTACATAAGCAAATAAAATAAATGAAATTTATTTTTTGGTTCAAATATTATTTGGCTATGCATATATATCATAAGTTAAAATTAATAAAATTTTTTGGAAAAGCAACTTTTCAAAAAATTTTGGACTAGAATAACAGTTTTGTTATTAAAAATATCCTAAAGTTATGAATAATTTTCAAGATAACTTAGCTAAGAATTTAATAAAATAATTTTTATAATGGAGGTTTTAGAAAGAAAAAAAAAACAGAGAAATAATGATGTGCATAAAAATTTTCTCTTTTGAGACTTAACATTTAGTTGGATATTCTTTAGTATCAATTGCGTCTTCAAACACCTTTTCTGAAATTATCAATGATTTTAGTTCATCTACAACTTTTAAGCGATTCTGTTATGAGAAATAGATTCCCACAGAACGTAGCAATATAACATGGAAATGAATATTTTAAATATATAAATTGATTTTTATCTGGAAAACGAATATGTGCAATTCAGATGCGAGAGATTCATGTATTCATTTTCGGAACTTTTATAATCCTATTAATCACACAATTTCTGCTCTAGATTTTTGCTATTATACTATATTAGTTACATAACAGTGACTGTATGTTTGGAAATTTTCAATAAATCCTTTTATTTACTTCATGCCATTCCAACCAAATAGTGAAATGTTAATCTCATCAATTTAAATCAACTTTATTGTTATGCTGTCCAGTTACCATTGAATTTTACCTAGTTCAAATCTTTTAACCAATATTTCTGACTTAATATTGCCTTTTTTTTACATAATTCTTGCATTTTATGCGGATTCTTACAATCTGCGTTGAATGATCTTCAAACGCAACCAAATCCCATTGAGCCCTTTCACTTTCAGCACTCACATGGAACTTTTTTTTCTATCACGTAGGCACAACTTTTTGACTGTTCTGCCCTCAAGTACTGTTATGCATCGTTTCTTGCCTTTAATTTTTTTTTTCTAGTGGATGAGTATCCTTATATTTCTTTGATAATTTTGAAATGTCATATTTTGTTTTCATAATTTTTCTTTTCAATTTGAACATTTTATTCCTGCAATTCTATAACTTTACATCGTTTTTTGAATGATCAGTTAAATTTATATGACATTTAAAAAAATTGTAAACTTATGTATTACAAGTATATAAATCGAAACAACATTGACCAATTCATTTGATATTATAAAAATCCCTCCAACGATCTCATCCCAGTTCCAGAACATTCCACCATTTGCATAATTTATTCGATAAAATATGCTACCTTATTACCTTTCTAAACACACATGCTTGTTGCTTCATTCTAATTAAGAAAACTCGTATGTTATAGATTTAAGGGAAATGAACTACTTTCTTTTGGTTATTTGGCAATAAAAAGTAATTGTATTAGATAGCGATTAAATGCGTTATTTTCACAGTTAAATTATCTTTGAAATGATGTTGATCTCTATTGTATGATTAAAAAATGTACGACTGCAAATTATAAATATCAAACTTGAAAAATGAATTTTTTTCGAAAAGTTTCACCCGATTTCGGTCATTAATATTAATTCAAAATATTGTCATTCTTCGGAAAGGTGAAGCATAAAAATTAATATCAAGACTCATATAAAGATGAGTCACTAGTAATCGATATTATATAAATATTTCTGTAATTACTTAAAATATTCGATCTTCCTTTTTTTAAAGTGTTTTGAAATCTCTAAACTAACCGAAGATGTCGATCAGTGCAAATGATAATGATTCGCAAATTTACCGTCATAAATAAAGCCGTTTTTTATTACCTACTTTAATATTTCACAAATAATATTTGTAAAATTTAACTAATCAAGTAATGCATTAAATTTGAAAAGGGAAATAAATATCAATATTTTGGGAACTTACAGTGTATACAAGTATTGCAAATGCAGAATTTTCATCGGTATATCCCTGTGAAATAAAAAAAAATACATTCTATCAAAATTAAGCCAAAATCCTAAGATTGATGATCACTGAATATGAGCATATATTATATATATTTCGAATATGAACAATTGAATAATAAACATTTTTAAAAACGCTGATATAAAATTACGAGTTGGAATTTTGATTGATTGGTTAGTTGAAAATATCTAAATAGTAAAACCATGAGTTAAAATTAGATTAAAAAAACTCTAGTTTCACTTGAAAAGTAAAATATCTTTTCCTAAAATATAGCTGAAAATTCTCGTCTTACAAATCTTTAAATTATAACAAACACCGCTTTAAAAAATAATATTCAATCCAATCAGTATCTTTAATTGTCAATGGTTTTGTATTTTATTAGAATACTATCCTCCTTAGGCGATCCGCTGTTAGTTCAATTTAGTAAAAACACTAATAAATATCGACAAACTTCAATGAGCAATACCCCTTTAAATTAAAGTACTATTTTAAATTGCACAATGAGTGTAGCATTAGAGCAATATAATTCGGACATATGCATGCTAAGTGACGAAATTTACTGAGAAATACAATTATCTAAATCAAACTATTTGAAGTCGGGAGCTTTATCAAGATTTTATCTTGCAATATGTCTAATGAATGGGTAAAAGCTGAGTAGGACCTTTGTTGACCTACCTGGACGTTATCACTTCTAAAATGCAATTAAAGTTTGTACTGTTATTAGAGCTTAAGGACTCTATAATAAAATTTGCCTACAGTAGTGAAGGAGTGTTTTCAGTTATTTATAACTCTAAAGAGAGAGAAATGATTGTCGGCATGTTTAAGAGATCATGGCATTTCATGCCAAATAAAAAGTAGCAAATTCGGGCCAGTGACAGGAACTAATTTTTTGTTTTTGCCATTTCCATGAAAGGTATAGAAAAAAAACTTGAGCTTTTTTGTGCAGACATTTTACTAATTTGTCTTTAAAGTATAAGAAATACACAAAAAATCAAAATATGAGGCTTAGATATTTTAAGATATAGTACATTTCAATTTTTACTCAGTTCAGAAAAAGACAAAAAATCGAAACCTTGCCTGTCTAATGATGCAATGCTTTCATGATAATACGAAAACCTAATGAAACAACTGTTAGCAGAAACTTCCTTATAAATAACAAATTATATTTTCTATAATGTTAGAATAAATTTTTTTTAATGACAACTTATAAAATTTATTGCAAATAATTCTAGGTTCTTTATAGCCTATTCTTAATTCAGTCGCTGTAAAGTAGATTTTAAAATTTTTTGATACCTTTGGATACCATGTTTAGATTTTTACAATCCAGTACCAACTAACGGATGCTCAAGATCTTTTTTATAATAATTCCACCAGGTTTGTAATGCATCTTAATTTTTTTCATAATATAATCCCATTACATTTTCCATTTTTAGCTAGAATTAGGCGAGAAGTATTCAATTTCTAAGGATTAAAAGCATTTGCTTTTATTGGATTATCTACATCTGTCTGTCTATTGAGTTGTTACGTTACTGCCAGTTTCACATTCTTTACTGTATAAATGAAAAATGCAAGAAATTATTTTAATTTTTCAGTTTAAGCTCCTTATTAGTAGATTACGCATCATCGTGCAGATGAATTAAATTAGTTTGAAGAATATGCATATCAAAAAGTTTTTAGGTTAAAAAAACATCAAATTCGTTTAGGTGTTTTGTTTATAATAAAATATTGCGAAACAAAGCTCTTTAATTAGAATATCAGTTGATAGTGAAAAGACGAAAGGATAGAATACATAAAATAACAAAACTTATGAGGTTTTTCAGAAATAGCAAAATTATTAATACATTTTTATGTGTTTTAAAGTATTTGCAATAAATTTCCGTTTTTGTTTTGTTTTTTCGTTTTAGATCATGTTTAGAATTCTTATACATAAGAAAACAAGTACATTACCTGCTGGATTATTATTCTTGAATTCGGTTCACATGAAGTTATCACGTTGTTTCAGGTTATTAATATTGCAAGACATTTGAGGCATTTTGTTCATATACAGAATGGATACTTATATGAATAAAAACTCAGCTTGAAGACTATTATTTCTGAGTGAAGAAGAAATTTTGCGATATTTGTATATGGAGAGATCATTGGTAGAGAAAGCTTTATGTTATACCAATGTTAAGCCAACAAATTCTTAAAAGATAAAAAAAAAGTTCAACAGTATTTAAGACAGAATATTCAAAAATGCTTTTATGACCAACTTCTTTTTATTTAAAATTTATCTCAAGGTAAAATTTTAAAAATTTCTGCACCTATCAAATATTTAGATAAAAGCATATTCTCATATTAAAAAGGCTTTATATTTAGTAACAATTACTATAATTGCAAATAATTTTTTAGAATGGTAAGGATTTGTTTCCACAATTTTATTCGCTTGTCTTGGGTCTTATAAGTTTTTCCTGACATAAAATTTAAAAATTATGTCGTAAAGATTTTCCAACTAGAATTTTTTAATTTAATTTTTCAGATTTTATTTAATTTTTCAGTAAAAGGGACAATCAAATCCTCAAATCATTTTCTCAATTATAGGCCAGTGGAAATATAAATCAAATATTTTTTTGATTATTACTGTTATTTTTTGTCCAATACTGGTAATTATATACATAATGCTCGGATTTTACCTTGTTTGCTCGTCAATTAAATTTCCAAGAATCCTCTGGAGGAAAAAGAGGAAAATTGACGGACAAGAAAAGCAAAACATAGACAGATGTATTGATTTTTGATTGCCTTTTTAAAGGCTAATATTTTATTTGTTTTGATTGTAATTAATTTTACTGATCACATTTTATTGCGAATTGCCATAAACAAAAAAGTAAATAAATTTGATATCCTTTAGAAATAAACAAGCTTTTGCGCTGTATATATTTAGAATTATTGTAATTCATCGGTAAGATGATGCATGACAATTAAGAATTAAAAATCAATTAGATTAGAGATTGAAAATTAACTATTGAGTTAATTTCTTCATTCTTTGCTTACTTTCCATGAACTTAGTAATCGGAAGTTATAAACGTGTTTCTATATTCTTTAATATTTAATATTTTATTAAAGAGATAGAAAGGGATTTAGGAATTAAAAAAATAAAAAGGAACAGTTGCATTTCCCCACATTTAAATTTTTATTGCTATTGCTTGGTTGTAAAGTACCAATGAATTTTAATAGTTTTCATCCTTATATTCCCGCCAGCTTGTATGCTGTAATTTGTATCGCGACATTAATTTTTTTCTACTTACAAGAATATCTAAATGATGTTATTTGCATGATAACGTAACAATTTTTGTATTACGTATACTTGCGTATTAAGCCGTCGATCTTTATCACGAAATTTGAAAGCGTTGCCAATGAGTTGCTAAAAAAATTTCAAATTTTGGATTTGTCTTATAAATAAACAGGTGCAGTGACGTATTTTCAAAATTATTGAATTATTTCATCTAAAAGTGCGTGTTTGAATGGACATGAAGCGAGTTTATACGTGAAAACGGACAAACAATGGCAGTGTAATGTATCAAAGAGTTCTGGTCACCGAAGTAAATTGGCTCGAGGTTGTTGGAGGTAGTTGGCACATAGACGTTATAATACGTAAATACTCTATTTTTAGATACGTCATTCTCCCCAAAACTAGTTTTCTATCTGAATCATCGTGAAAAATAGATAAAATTCTGAAAATATCTTAATTTTCTTAGTTTGAAATAATTTTGTTTTCATACATGCAAGTAATTATATTTCAGTTGTACAAAATTAGCGATTCTCATCTAAGTGTAAAGAATTGTTGCACTTGTAAGGATTAATTAGGATAGAATATTACATGGAAATCATTTCCAGTTTCTCTTAACCGGCTATATTTAAACAAGGGAAAGATATTGTAAATACTGCATAACATTTCATTTCTCTTCATAACCGTTTCTCTTTTAACTATATCAATTCTCTTTTCAAGAATAATTACCTAATTTATGACTTAAAGATATCTTCATAGTAGTTTTTGAATGCTTTTATTTTCTTTGGGGTAAGAAAGTGGAACGCTTTTGTTCATTCAGTGCTACTGTGGGTAAAATTGAGGCTCCGAAATGTAAAACTTTATTTTTTTTCAAGCAGTTTTCTAAGAAGTTAGCAAAACCAACATTATTACGAGGCTTTCTAACATTTCCAATATCAGTTACTGAAGATGAAAAAGGTCGACTCTCATAAGAAAAAAGTGAACAATTTGATTGGGTTTGTCTTGAAGACGCGATCTTTCGAATATTTCAGCAAGAAATCCCTAGGTTTCAAATAAGAACAAGGTGACCACGCATTTTAAAAACATCTCCTAACCATACGATCCTCACTAAAAATTCAATGAAGCAGTTGTATGACAGAATGAGCAATGTGAGGTGGTGCTCCATATTACATGAATATTGTGGAATCGAGGCAGTTCTGAAAAGAAAGGATCACAGTACTTTCTAAAATTTCAGTGTAGTTCGGGAATAGTACTAGCCCTGTTTGTGTAAGATTTTTGAAAAGAAAATGACCAATAATAAACTCAGCAGTCATACCACACCAGACTGTTACTAGCGTTGAATGCTAAAATTTAGCAAAAACATTATGCGAGTTGGATGAGCCTTATATCCAACAGCAATTAGTGTTGATTTGTCACTTAAAATGCTTTTCATCAGTCCAGAAAATCTTTCGAATTCAATATTCGAAGAAAATGACCAATAATAAACTCAGCAGTCATACCACACCAAAATTATTCTTCAGTCGCTTATGGTGCAGCTATATATGCCCAATGTAAGACCTCCAATGATACTAATGCAGTACACCTTTTATGCAGCAAGTCAAGGGTTGCTCCTGTAAAACCAATCACCATACCTCGTCTGGAACTTTCTGCTGCTCTCCTGTTGTCACATCTTATACAAAAAGTTACAAAGGCTTTGAATTTCAAGGATTGTGGCCTAGTTTTGTGGTCCTATTCTACCACTGTGCTTGCGTGGTTGAAAAGACTTCCTCACGAATTAAAAACCTTTGTTTGCAATAGGGTTGCAAAAATTCAAGAGTTGGCGAAAGACTGTCAGTGGAAACAGATTTCGTCTTCACAAAATCCAGCTGATCTGCTTACTAGAGGCATGATGCCTGATCAGATCCATAAGCAAGAATTGTGGCGACATGGTCCACCATTCCTTTGACAATCTACACCGATGAATGAGATAATTGAACTTGAAAATGTGACTTCCAGTATTGACTTTACAAGTGAACTTAAACAGCCTAAAACCATTAACCTAAGCTGTTCAATAAATAATGATATTATTTTCCATGTTATTTTTTCTACTAACAATTACCTTAAACTGATTAGAATATTTAGCTTTATTTATAGGTTCTTAGAAAATTGCAGAAGGAAGCCACCGCGTCAGGTACGTCCTTTAACTGCAGAGGAACTACAATCTTCAGAATTGGTCATAATCAGGTACATCCAAGAAAACAATTTTAACATTGACATAAGGTGTTTGAGGGAAGGAAAACAGCTTACAGGTAAAAATAACTTTAGGCCTTTGAACCCTTTTCTCGATGAGAAGGAAGTTTTGAGAGTTGGTGGGCGGCTACAAAATGCAAGGCTTAGTTTTGATTCGAAACATCAAATTATTTTGCCAGGTGGTAATAAGGTAACTTATTTAATCTTAGAATATTTCCATAAAAGATACTTGCATATTGGTCATAAAGCCTTGCTATTCTACACCAGGCAAACATTTTGGCCGGATGGTGGAAGAAATTTGGCGAAGAAAGTAGTGCGCAATTGCATAACTTGTGTGAAACAGTGATAGTTGAACAACTAATGGGGCAACACCCACCGGAAAGAGTTAACATGAGTCCCGTATTTTCAAATTCAAGGGTGGATTTTGCAGGATCTTTTTTGTACGATATAAAAATTAACGAAAGGGACCTCTGCATAAGATTTGCGTAGCAATTTTTTGTCTGCATGGCTACCAAGGCCATTCACATCGAAATGGTTTCTGATTTAACTTCCGAATCATTTATAGTAACTCTGAAAAGATTTTTTGCCCGTCGTGGCAAGTGTTGCACGCTGTTCTCTGACAATGAAACAAACTTCGTAGGGGCACATTCCGAACTCATAAAACTTCACAATTTACTTCGGCATCCAGATGAAGTGATAGGAAACTTTTTGTCTGCTGAAAGGATTAACTGAAAATTCATACCTCCTAGAGCTCCGAACTTTGGCGGGCTCTGGGAGGCGGGAGTAAAATCCTTCAAATACCACTTTAGAAGGGTTGTGGCGAACGCTAATTTAAATTATGGGGATATTTTAACTGTAATTACAGAAATTGAAGGAGTTCTCAATTCGAGACCCTCGACCCCAATTTTGTCAGACATTGATGACTTAAGAGGCCTTAACGCCCGGTCATTTTCAGATAGGTCGGGCAATAAATACAATTCCTGAACCAGGTATTACTGATATTGTCTATCTAGGTGTCCTTCAATCGTCTATCTAGGTGGAAGCGTGTAAAAAAATGACTCAAATTAGTTGGAAGAAATGGAGCTTAGACTACCTAACCTACTTTCAGCAACGTTATTAATGGCAGTTTGAGAAGGATAATATAAGGCCAGATATGATGGTGATTTTAAGGGAGGATAATCTTTCAAAATGCAAGTGGATTCTAAGGAGAATAGTGGATGTAATTTATGGGAAAGATGGCCGCATAAGAGTAGCCAACGTGCGCACCATGCACGGGACATTGAAGAGACCCATTTCAAAAATTTATATTTTGCCTGTTAATACTGATAATTAATTAATGGGACAGTTAGAATTAAGGAATAAGTTAATTTGTATTTTCCCTTAAAATGAGCTTTAAAGAACTTTACTTGCATTGCATGATTGTTTATTTTACTAATTAGAATTATATGTATTATTTAGCATTGAATCTTCATAATTGTTTAAATAGTTTAATACTTATAAGCTCAGAATTTAATTTTTACTATGGTTATATTTGAAATTTTTTTCTCGTTGTTGTATATTGTGTAATATTTTACTTTCTGTAAAAATTGTAATTCTGTGTTGATCTTTTAGAAATTCAACGGGGGCCGGGATGTTAATGCTTCTCCCCGATTCAGCTGATAAACCGCCGAATCTGGCACCCCGCCGCTGTGTTGGCGACTGTCATGTTCCTCTCTGTCAGTCAGTTGTAATATTGTCCGCACCACTCGGAGGTGTTCGCTTGTAGGAGCTATCGTGCTCATTTGACTAAAAAGCCATGGGGCCTTTTGTAATTATTATGTAAATAGTATTTTTGTTTTATTAAATAGTACAGTCCATTTTTGAATACTTATTTAGTCCGTAACACTTATAAACAATTTAAAGTTTTCAGTTATTTCACCCAGACCTTTGGAACTTCATGCATTCGAATCTCCATCTTGTTTTAGCGAAACGTGAAGGCAAGTTCAATTTCAGTCATCAAGTATCGGGAGAAATATAAAGTCAACATTATTGTTTTGAAAGCCTCCACAAGTATGCATCACATCCGCCTCCACAAACTGCAGTTTCACGCTTCGCATCAACCTAACGACTGAAGCATGTGAACCTAAATGATTCAATATCGAAGCTTACCAATTGAGATTTTATTCGGGACAGATTTCTTCTGAAATGTTGTAAATTCTGAACGTCCAGTCAAGCTGTCGGATTTTCTGAACTTATTACTTGAGCAATTTTTAGACCAATAGTTTCCTTCCTACAGTCCACACTATCAATGTATCTATTTCAACACAAACATTGGATGATGTGGCGCAGGAATCCTGGAGCATTGGCATACAATACGTTCAAGAGGGGAAAAAACACCTGTAGTTTTGAACTCTTTAGAAACTTTCGTCATTTTTTTTTGGAAATCATCGATTTTAGAAGAGTAGTAAAATTACCTTGGAAAATGGAAGTTCATCTTTCGAATCGCGTCGTTTTAATTCATTAACAAGAAATCTACCTATAGACACAATTTTTAAACAAGAATATTCTGAAGACATGCAAGATTACATTGATAAAAAAAACAAGCTGAAATCGTATTATGAAACACAATATAAAGAATGCTTATTTTACTTAGCCCATAATGCAGTAAAGAAAATTGCAAATAAATCAATTAAGTTTCGTATAGTTTTCGACGCATCTTTCCATTCTCCAGGTCATCCATCTTTAAATAACATTCTTGAAACTGAATGAAATCTACTTTCCGATATCCTAGCAACCTTAATGAGATTACTTTTGAAAATAGCAATTACTTGTGACGTATGAAAAGCATTTCTACAGCTGATACTAGCAAACGAAGACAACACAATTTCTTTGGTACAAAGCAAAGTATACTCCCTATGGATAACTCTGCATATAAGATGAACTTGTAATTTACTGATTCAAACGTCCTCCCTTCGAAGTCACTTCAAGTACATTTTTATTATCAGCTTCTCTTTGTAAATTGACTACAATGTACAAGCAAAATATTCTACTGCAACTAAACACATTAAGAGTAGCATCTGTACGGATGATATTATCATGGAAAAACCTGCAGATAATGAAGCTACAATTCTGCATCAAGAAATGCATCAACTTACATCCCATATTAGCCTACCATCAGCCAAATAGATTGCAAATTCCATGAGGTTGTAAACATAAAGAAACAAGAAAACTTTCTGTTTAAAAACATTTCGCAGGTTTTCGAGGTTCAATGGGTACTGGCAGAGTAAATTCAGTATTGATATACAGGAAAAGATTGTTGGAGCATCTAAAGAACCAGTAACAAAGCGTTTACTACTGAAGTTAATTTGAAACTATTACGATCTTCCTGTTCAATTCGTTTCCAGTTACAGTTATGGTGGAGTTATTATTCCAAGATGCATGGCTTAGTGGTATTCCGGGGGATGAATTATTATCATCAGCTGTAACGCAGCAGTGGCACCGATGGCTAGATTAGTTACAGTGTCTGAATAATATACACAGCAAAAGCTGTTTTGGTATTGCGACATCTCTGTCCATGCATATGGTGCTTTTCTGTATTTTTGTCACACAGTTGACAACTACAGAAGTCAATTTTACTTGTAGACGAAATAAATTGGTTCCAGTGAAAACGGCCACTCTTTCACGACTTAAATTGTTAGCCGAACTACTGGGATCATGCTTACTTCAATATTTTTGCAGAGAAACGTACATGATTTCTTACAAGCCATACTATACTTTAGCTCTAAGCAGGATAAAGGAAAATTCCCAACCCCTGTAAAGCATTCGTTTGAAATTGAACTTCTAAAATTCTTCAATACACTACTCCATCACAATGGCTCCACTGACCTGGTACAGACAATCCTCCGGGTCCCACCTGAGCAGATTATCCTGAGGATACAGGAACAGATAATCCTCATGATAATCTAACTTGAGATACTTTCCAATCACAATTATCAGCTTTGGAGTCTTTTTGACACGGCTCGAAATGACAGACACAGAATCTGAAAATTTCACCTATCAACGATTTGTCCTCATATCCGTAAGTTGAAGATTAATTATGAAAAAGGGAGCTTCAATTTTTCTAAGTTTCACCTTTAGAATTTTCAACTTTATTTAGATATATCTCGTTATAGCTCTTACACAAAACTACTTCGTGTCTTTGCCTGGATTCAACATTTTGTACGAAACTGCAAGTTTCTGCCACATATTATTCATAAATTAAATTGTAACGAAATAAAAAAGGAAAAGAAATATTGTATTCAAACTGCACAGTGTCAATACTTTCCATCTCAAATGGATT
This sequence comes from Argiope argentata, assembly GCA_026289955.1. Lineage (NCBI taxonomy): Eukaryota > Metazoa > Arthropoda > Arachnida > Araneae > Araneidae > Argiope > Argiope argentata. Next base: position 136,532 of record JAOUZG010026363.1, on the reverse strand, counting down.
TCTTAAAAGATGGATGTCCCTTATCAACAAAATCAGAAATTTTCTGTTTCATTACCTTTTTGAAAGAGGACCACTTACATTAAGAAAGAAGATTTCAATATTTTGCCATTCTTTCTGACACTCTGTATTCTTTTCTACTTGACGGAAACCACCTATCTGTCTATCTTTTGATTCAGCTTACCCACATATGTCTCCACCATTCTGGAATACATTTAGTCCTCTCCGAATTACGCTGTTCATTTTGGATACAAAAAGAATGCCAAGCTATAAAACAAGTTCTTCACAAATGCCTACATATCAAGCGGTTCAATTCGAAATATGAAACAAATTGAAGCTCTTCTGACTTCTGAAAGAGTTGTGCCATCTTCCCCATTTACTACCATATAAACTGATTTTGTTGGACCTGGGAATATCTGCTGTTTGAAATCAAAAAGCACTGCCATCGTAGCACTGTTTGCTTGTGCGACTGTACATGCATTATATATTAAACTCGTTCCGGATCTTACCAAGGAAAAATTTCTCTTAGATCTTCAGCGATTTGTTGACCGCAAGAGACTATCACACACAATCTATACTAACAATGCTACTACTTTTCATGCAACAAATAAAGAAATAATCCTGTTATGGGAAGCTTTGTCATCAGCTAAGATTCAACATAATTATGTCCAAAATGGTATAACTTAGACATTTATCACTCCACGAGTGGTGAGTTGGAGAGGCTAGTAGAAAGGCCTGACAGGAATCATCAAACAACTTTATTCGGAAGAACAATCTTAGGCAAAGAAAATCTGACAACTGCTCTTATTAGAAAATAAATCGCTTTCAGCAGTAGATCATTAGTCTACGAGTAGGGAAAAGACGGCAACCCCTCAATCTTAACACCAGCTCATTTCTTGATAGGACGAAAACTAACGGCTGTTCCATTCCACCCGTACACAAGACTTAAGAGAATCTACAAGCTGCAGGGAGACTTATTTGGCCATTTTTGGAAAAAAAATGTCCAAGGAATATTTACTACAACTGTGATCTTTTCATCAAATTCGTAACTAGGATAATCTTGTTAACGTCTGAGTTGGCGACATCACGCTCCTGCTAGAAGACTTCCGACCACGGCAAATATGGAAGAAGGAAAGATTCATAGACCTACCCCAGGGACGTGATGGAAAGATAAGATTCTGCGAATGGAGGGTTAAGGGTCGAAAGGCGACCATCCTGGCATCTCTGGTCATCCTCTTAAAGGTTGATAGGTGTAAGGAAGGTGTAGTAAATGAAACTATATCGAATATTTTCCGTTACTCAATTTGCGTCAGCTGTAAATAGTTGCGTCAGCTGTAATAGTCCTGTTTTGTGAAAAATAAAGTAATGTGTTTTGATACTTTTAGTGCTAATTTGATATAGAAAAACTCACATAATTAGTATCATTGATAAGATAATTTTTTGAGCTTTCATTGACAACAAAAATTAAGTTTACTTTCTTATATTTTCAAAAATTATAACGGGAAAAAGCCGAAATTTCACTTAATTTTTAATTAATTAAAATCTAATTTAAAAATTCAAAAAATAGCTCCAAGATGCACATTCTTGAGCTCCAAGGTTATACACATGCCATATTTGGTAGCTGTAGGTCAAATGATTCGACCTATTGAGTGCCAACACACACACATTGGACTTTATTATAAGTATAGATATACTTTAAGCTATTAGAAAATATTGCATGGTCAAACTAGAATCTTTTATGTCCTGACTCTCGAATAAGCAAAGGAAGGCCTTTTAGAATTATTGTGAAAGAGATAACAATCTGGTACCAATATTTTTAAAGTACACATTATTTCATGTATAGTAAAAATTAAATAATTAGAATAGTATTTACAATTTCTTCGTAGCTTTCTGGATAAATTAATAACAACATACCTTACAGGTTTCAGCAATTTTATACTAGCCGCACAATGGTAAACAATGGAAACTTCTTGTGTCAAACACTTCAAGTCTTTCTCATTTATTCCAAATCCAGGTTTTGATATATCTCCGCATACGACATGAACCTTTTTTAAAATTTCAGGATTCTTTTTTTTTTCAAAAATTTGAAAATCTAATAAAAAAAGAGAAATTAATAAAATGGATTTAGTTAACTGGAGAATATTGTACTTTGCAATGATACATAAATATTAGTATGATTCCTACACAATATAAAATTAGTTTAACACTAAACGTTCAGATATTTTTATAGTGCATTGAAAATAGCATTCGTAAGTATTTATTTATCTTATCGCAATACGTTTGCTGTTAATATAAATCTATAAATAGTATCATAATTGCTGAGAGAACTAATGTTTTACTCTCTATTTAATATTTAATTGTTTTCATGTTTTGCAAAATAATTTTCAAAATCTGTGCGGTTTTGAATAAAATTTTAGTACATTTATAAATTACGCCTGAAAATACATTGGATTTAATTTTTTTGTCTAATTTATATAGTGAAAAACTTCATTTTTTTTCGTATATCACTTCGTACTTTCGTGATGCATATAACACTTCCTTTCAATATTATATAATATATGTAGATTGTCAATAAAGAATGACTTTGAATAAATAAATAAAAAAAAACAATTAGAAGCATTTAGCATCCGATTGTTGTAGGTTTTTATGAAAATACTTCTCCCTACTTGCAATGCACTCGTCCCACGTTCTCCTTCCCCTAATTTCAAACACATGCTAGAAGCACCGCTTTTAAAGGATTTTCGAATTTAAATTCTTTGCTTTCACACTGCATTTTACGTTGGTAAAGCTAACATCACAGAGACGTTTCTTTGAACTAAACAAATGGATACGCTATTAAATTAAGGCTATAAGAAAGAATATGAAGCCTATGATCTTGGTTCTTTTAAGATAATGTTGAACAATTTTGGAACCTAATGCTCTCAGTTGCATGCCATGAGCAATATTTCAGTGAGCAAGGTGTATCAAATATCATTGAGAAGGTCATTATCGCAGTTCTACGCCTACAGAAGATAAGGAAGTGTAATTGACAAAAAAGTACAAGCACAGCACAACTAATCAGGAAGCAAATCAGTTTCTTCCTGCTACTGGCAAACAGATTCATACAGGTATATTTAGAAGACTATACATCCGTCTCCTTCTGTGTCTAAACGTTACGATGCCGTCTATTTACAATGTTATTTGCATTAGTCTCTGCATCACCATTGAAGTCAAGAAGACTGAGGTTACAAACTCTTTTCAGATGGAAGTTGCCTAACCTATCGTCTAATTGTCGACGTCTACTGATCTGCTGTAAAAGAAGCAACGATTCGCCTTGGATTCCGGCGTTATATTATTTCACTTGGAATATTTAATTCAGCATTGCTTACTATTTTATGCGCTATATATAGTCGTTTGAGATCTGTTCTTAGCAAATGTCCACCCTTGTAAAATGTAATTTTCCCATTCCTTGAATTACCTTTGATATAGAAAAGTAACCCCATTTCTTGGCACCAGGGAACGCTGTGACCAATTGTACTGTATAGGGATAGTCAATTTACTAAATCTAGACATTGGCTTAGGAACAATAATTATCGCTGTTTTCAAATTTATATAAGGTAGAATGATTTTAGAAGATCTCTTTTATGGTGATAAAATATTTTAATAGATATAAATTAAACTGGAAATATTTTTGTTGAGTGAAAATGCATGCTACAATATATTTGTCAAAAATATGGCACATATTTGCTTTTTTTTCTCGCCATACCACCAAATTCCCTTATTTGTCTTTCTCTCTATATATATACGTGTGTGTGTGTGTGTGTGTGTGTGTGTGTGTGTGTGTGTGTGTGTG
>JAOUZG010026363.1:67208-106543 GCA_026289955.1 Argiope argentata | reverse complement strand
AAATAAACATTTGTTTCTCAAATTTCAGTTCAATGTAAATAAACATTTGTTTCTCAAATTTCAGTTCAATGTAGATATTGGATATGGCTTAATCCTTTTTTTTAAAACACTTTAAGTCCCTGAATCTTTTTTAATCATGTTTTTAAGCTTTTCTGAATTCAATAGCCGGAATTAAAAAGGCTAGAAATCATTTCAGTCAAAAAATTTGTGAAATTTTTAATTTCTTTCATTCTCGTAAGTAAACATATTACAATTTTCTTAAATTAATTGTAAATAAGTTAAATGTAATATTGCGTCAAATATTAGATGAAACTAGTTGATGAGAAATCTGTATGCCTGAATCTGTATGTAAAAATCGTGTATGCGTATACATGATATTCCAAAACGGAAGCACCTTGATATATTATACGAGTCACACAAAGTTATCAAAATGTAGATTTGTATTAATTTTTTAATATAATGTGTCAAAATATTGATTATCCATGAGTCAGTCTTTCCGAGAGTGTTTGAGAAATTATTTAAAAATACAAAAAACAGATAAATGAAGTTTGGTACGTTGCTTTGACATCTTTACTACAAAAATATCGAATTTTCTCTCTAATATAAAAGATACAAAATTTATAATTGTTTCTATTCAGTAATGCTCAACATATCTTGGCTGTCACTTATCCCCCATTCCAGTCAAGCGGAAGATTAAAAGCCCCAGAGCCTAGGCTCTTCCAAAAACCTTTAATATCATTGGCATTGTTTCTATTCAAATATACTAAAGAATACGGATAGCGCTACATTGCATTAGCATATGCATACGAGAAAAAATGATTATTATTACCATTGATCTTTATCATGATTGTAAATCCTTAGATTACTTTTAATAATAATAATAATAAAATCTTAATAAAAATTGTTTTTAAGTTTGGGCCCGATAACTTTTAAGATCGATCCACACCAAAGCGTGCAGTTTATGAAGTTTTCTTCCATAAGAAACATCTGCCAAAATGTGAGTAAAGTTATGTAAATTCATTTATTTGACATTAGTAAATAACAGGTTATGATTTCACGCCCTAGCTATGAACTATTAAAACTTTTCCATATTCATAATTAGTTTATACTTCACGCAACATTGAAGCCTTTATTTGCATTATTTTCCATTAGTAGGTTCTTTAAATCATGTCATTAAAATTCGTGCTGCATTTTGCACAAGATTTATCAAAAGTTATGTTATTTATCCATTCAGATTTTAGCCTCTAATGAAGACATAACAAAAAAAAATGCTTCAAAAAACTGTAAAACAAATACAGAATTTTTGAGTTTTTAAAATTTTTTATAGATCTACCGTTTTATCTAAGAAAAGTATCTTCTTTGATAAACTAATAGAAAAATATGTTAAGATAGTTTATAGAGTCAAAACTTTTAAAATGTTATCAGTTAAAAATTTTCAAACATTTAATTTATTTTATTTTGTTTTTTTTATCTACATGAAGGTATAAATACTTATAACCAAGAATTAAAAGTTAAAATATAAATTGTTACTAATATTAATAAATATCTAAACATTAATAACTAAACTTCCCAGATATAAATAATTTTTTAAAAAATGTTTTTATTGTTTCTTTTATGAATTTGAAAGAGATTATTTCATTCCGTTTATTATAGAACTTTTAAAAGTAGTCGCATTATAAAAAATCGAACACATAATTTCATGGTTTTACACAATATAAATTTAAAAAGAGAAACAATATAACAGTATATTTTATTATATTCTTCAAAATTTAGGCCACTTTAAAACACAAAATTCGATTGCATCTGTTTACTTTGAGCGAAGAAAAATCATGGGAGGTAGAGATTAGAGTAAAAAACATAAATTTGCATTTTAAAAATAGTTTAATTGTAAATGCGAAATATATTTTATTTATCAATTATATATTGATAGCAATATTTCAAATATATTCCTTCTGAGTTTCTAATGCTTCAATGCGATATTTAATCTCAAGACAGCATAAAACTGATTCTGAATAAAAATTCAATGGAAATTTAAAACAATATTTCGTTCAAATAAGCTTTATCTAAGAAATACTATTGAAACTAAATACCAATTAAATCTAAGTAGACACATGCGCTTATGGAACACACAATTTGAAAAAAAAAATTTGTTCCTGTTTTATTCAACAAGATCTTGTTCCTCTCTTACGCCGTCACCATTCACAACGCCCTTTTGCCCTGAAGGACCCTTCGAGCCCTCAGTTCCTTTGACATTCTTAAATGGTCGTAAAACATCCATTGTGTTGACTCCCTTCCGATCCATCAAGATGTCCACACTTGTTGGGGGAAAGAAATATGTTAAAATGCGTCGGCAACGGTTGGAGAACAGACACCCCCCTACGTTATTTTCCGTGCACAGCGAAAGAGAAACGTATTTAAAGCAAATACAATAAGCAAAATAGACTCTATTCAGAGCAAATACATTTTTAAAGAATGAATAATTATTACGAATATCAATGCATATATAATGCACCAACATTAATTCAACAAATTTTTAAAAAAAGTATTAAGAACTCCGACTAGTGGATTTGGTAAAAAAGATTTGACTAGTGGTATGTTGTACGCGATCAGAGTTAGTTTTAATGGTATTTATAATTTTTTTATATTTTACAATGCAATTGTAAGAATTTTATTATTCAATTATTTATTTATAATATATGTCAAAACGCATTCAATAATTTTGCTGAATTTAGCTCTAGAAATACTTTACTAAATCTTGTTGACTATTAAAACTTGTCCTGTATTTGGTGGTGGATTTTTTCTTGTTTTTCTACTTTGTATGTTAGTTCAAAATCTTTGTTCCTTTTTTCCGTTTTTAGTAGTACTTTTTGAAACCTTTCATTCCCTTTTTAACTTTTCTGTTTCAATTTCTCACAAACTATGCAACCATTTTCTTTTTTCGTTGTTTAATTTGGTCACTTATGAAAGGAGATTATTTTTCGTTAAGTGAGCCTTTCAGATTTTATAGAGATGAGGTTATTTTTAATGTTAATATTTCAAGCAGAGAGCAGTGATAACAAACATTATATAATAATAACAAATGTAACCAAGATAACAAAATGTAAAAACAAGTAAAAAAATTGCATGCATGGAATATAAATCGAGATAAATCTCAAAATTTGAATTGCATCACAGTTTACTCCATTTCCTGATTTCTAACATTTTTCTGTTCATTCGCTAAGAAAAATCTGTCGATTAGAAAAAAAAGAATCGTTTTATAATTTAATGTTTAGGCTCAATATATAAGTTAAAATATTTTTCAAAATATCAACTAACATATCTGAATTCTAATTTTAAATACATTTTTTTAAAAATCAATTAGCCAAAAAGGAGGAAACTCATCATTTGTTTTTGTTTCTACACTCTTTAAACTATAAATGAGCCAATCATAAGAAAACTGTTTCAAGAGAACTTTGATTTAAAATAATAAAAAGAATTTCTGTGTAAAGTACTTGTCACATTTTGCCCCAGTCACAACTAACCCTTAGCTTCCATATATAATGCAATCACATCGTTTCTAAAAAACCTTTTCAAATATAATTTTATAGTTTCCTCTTTTCTGATTTCCTTATAAAATTAATTATATTATTTAATATGATAGCAAATATAACACATTAAAAAATTCTTATATTTAAAATATATTAAAAATAAAACATTTTTATATTTAATACACAATTTCAATAAAGCATTTTTATTTTGTAATTTTAACTGATGATTTTTTTTCAAATCTAAGATAATCATAAGATAAAATCTTATTTATTATAAAAAGTTAAATAAAAGATGGAAAACCCGCGAGTAAAATATAAAATCACTTACTTTTACATTTAATATTTTATCTGTGTCTCAAGAATTGCTGAAACTTGAGAAGCTTCCTTTTATCATACATACATTTGTAAACAAATTCTGCGTCACACACTTCAAACAACCCGACTGTTAAATCATAACCAGAATAAATTCATTCGTGATATGCAGGGTGCATCTAACCGATGCTGGGTGTATTGGGTTCGAAAAAAAATAAGTCCAATTTGTTTCATAACACACACTTTTAATCAACTTCAGAAACCGTGAAATATTCAACTACATGTTACACTGACTAAAAAACAGAATCTAACTGATTGAAACAAGAACAGAAACTTTACACATAGTTACGTCATTTCAAAACAGCGCCGCCTCTCGGACGGTTTTTCCTCTCTCCGTTCGCAACACCGACTATTTCAATAAATAGTAACGAATCCGGACTTAATAAAACACTTTTTAGTCTTTTTTTTAGTGGTTGCAATGTTTGTTAAATTTCCTTCATGGTATTAAAAATAATTATCAATCTAATCTTCAACAAATATTATTCTTACTAAATGAAGGAGTAGATATTCATTTTAAATACTTATAACGCTCATGAATGTTTCCTTTACGACATTAATAAGGTGTATTTGCTAATAATAAAAGTAAATTTAAGTAATAAAAATAATGACAGATTCAATATTTATAAACGTTTAAATTTTTATATCCCTGAAACCTTGAAAAGAAGATAATTTTTATTTTAATGTAATTCATGTACTTTGTTTAGTATGTACATGTACTGTTTGGTGGACATTTTATTTTCTAAAGCTATAGATGTGCATCAATTTCTCTGTTTTACTGGAAAGTATTGATTTTCTTCGTGTTAAGTGTAAAAACCGCCATAGAATATTAGAATTCATTTATGCGCTATAGTAAGTTCAAATGTTTTTCACTAAATGGACAATTATTCTTAATTGTAAAATATATTTATAGAAATTTTACAATCAACTCTTTTTATACTCAAGTAATTAAAAATTTATATTTTAAAGTGCATTTAAGATTTATGTATACTATGTTAAGAATTCCATATTGAAAAAATCTTATTAATTATTTATATTCGTTTCTGTTTTGATATTTTATAAATCAAATATAAAGCTCATAAAAGTTTATTATTTTTCTTTATTTATAACTTTTTCTTTGTTTAATATTATTTTATAACTTTAGAAAATTAAATATTTTATTTAGTTATTCACTTAATGTCTCATTTATAATTATAAATTTATATACATGCACACAGTGTCCAAGAAAGCTTTTCAATCAGTGTTTAATTCTTTAACTTGTTCTCTTAGACATATAAATTCAGTTGTAAAGTTTTATTAAATAAGGCAGTCAATTCTCGAATTATACTTAGAAAAATAATGAAAAGTTAAGAAAATATTATTTTTTTTACTTTGACCAAATATCAATCAATAAATTGCTACCTTTAAACTCATCCATAAGAAAAAAATAATACTTCTTTTTACAACATTTGAAGATATATATTTAAGGTAAATTTACTGGCTTATAATATTTTCAAATATCATGTTCTTAGGATGTCGGAGTGAGGCTCTTGGTTTAATTTAAAGAAATAGTATATATATCAAGAAAGATTATTTAAAAGACAGAGTCAAAAAATGGGATTACATTGGTTAATTTTTATTAAATTTATAAAAAGATCATATAATATATTAATTGAAGAGTTTGAGACTTTTTAAATCCTATGATCATTATAGACGATTGCATTTTATCAATATGTGCGAATATGTAATCGAGTTCATCTCTTTTTGATTTTTTTTAAATTTCATCGTCAAAGATCTACAGGTAATGCATATATTGACTAACCTAATTTATCCTTCAATTCAGACATAAGCCCAATAGAAATTAACTGAATATATCAGGCAGTGTTCAACTCATTTTATGCAAAAGGAAACTACCAAAGATATTTCAAAATTGCAGTGCTACAATTGCATGGGTAATCGCCACTCATAATAATTACATGATGAACATCCAGTTCTACAAAGAATGAATCTTTACAGTTCTATCAGAAATAACTTTGAAGATTAATATTTGTATTTCAATTGAAGCAACATTCAACAGTCCTTATTGCTTTCCCTGGAAAAGAAGGATAGGGCTTTACCTAAAATAGCGGTAATATTCCATAAGATAATCATATAATTGTTTTTGTATTTTCGTATTAGTTCACAAGATTCACAAATATTGAGTACTCTCTTTTAGGATTTTGTGGACTGACTGATTCTACACTCTTGTCCAAAAATTAAGGATAACGCAACTAAAGTAAAAAAGGAAGAGTTCAAACGCAAAACAAATATTCCTTATTCGTAAAGCCTATTTATTAAAGAAAAAGCAAAAAAGAGAAAAAAAAAGCCTATACGTTTAACATCATTAGTAAAAATTGAAATGCTTTGCTCCATAGAACAAAGAAATCTATTTACAAAAAAACAGTATTACATGGTTGGTATGATAGTTAATATATAGTATGTCTTCACAAGATGTAATACATTCATAGATGTAATACAGCGTATAGGCTGAGATCGTTATCTAACAAAGACACTATGTGCCTACGGCATGATTCGCCATCTTGATTAAGAATATTTATTCGAAGCTGATAAATATTTTAAATAGAACAAACTATTTGACATTTTAAATGTCCATGTGAGTTTGAATGAAGAAGAAGCAGTTGAAATTGTCAGTATGAAAAGAATGAGAGGGTGGGTTAGAAAATAATTTTAGTATTTGTCTCAAGAATCTTAAAATTTGAGAGATTTTCATCTTTTAAATAGAAATACAAAGATTTTTATTTTCATAAATGTTTCTGTTTTTTTCCTTAGTCCTTGAAGGCGTGTTGGAAATAGGGATTTATCGAAGCTATTTTTTTAAAAAAATCAAATTCTAATGTTTTAAAGTGTTAAGGAGTTTTAAGATTGAATATAAGCTAATCATAATTTATTAAAAAAAGTAGGGGGAGGGTATACTTAATACAATAAATACATTATTCGTACCAAATTACAGAGATACGGTACATAATTTTATGAATCATTAGATATACCATAGCTGCATTCATTTAGTTCCAAAAAACGTATGAAAGAAATTCATCCCTAATAATCCTGAAGACTACATTATGATTTTTTTGATCACTGCATTTCAAAATTAAATTTATTTTTTATACAGCATGTACTCGTAAAAATATTTCATGAATAAATATGAAATTATATTCTTATATCAGTCTTCAATAAAATAAAACCTTTTACATTTCATTTTATTTTTAATATCTGGTGTGACGGAGATGGGAAATTGATATAACTTTATTCGTTTTAAATGTTATGAAACTTTATAAAATAATGAGAAATATAATAAAAATCGTTTTAAAATACAATGCATTTTAATAATTACAACATACGTAATAGCAGTTATAATATTCATAATTCTTATAATAAAAACTGTACATTAATATTTTTTTTCATCATTTCGAATAAAATTATCTAAAATAGATAATTTTTTTAGAAACGCGATGCATGTTTTACTTTCAAAATTTCCTATATATATATTTTCAAGCATTTAACACTTCTTTTATATATTTTTCTTCTGTCGTGATGGTCAGGTTTATAAGATGATTTTAAAGATTATTTTCCTTTAATCTGAACAATTTCACCTTTTCGTGACTAAACTCCCACCATAAATTGTCAGCTGTTTGTGAATTGTCTTTTTTATTTCAATTCATAATCCATTCTTCTATTTGAGGCATTGACATTCTTTAGATGTTAGATGATGAAGAATTCATGATCCTCAATGATACAACCCATACCCATACCTCATTTAGTTATAACACCTCTGAAGCCTTAGATTTAACAATAACTAGTACCCAACTATTTCCACAATGCTCTTGGTCGGTTTTAAATAACATGAGAAGTGACCACCTACCAATTTTTATAGAATTTAAGAAGAAGAAAAAAGCATATTTCCCAAATGAAAAAATTTGGAACTTCAAGAAAGCTAACTGGACAACTTTCAGAGACTCAGTTGATAACAAATCATATTACAGACGGCCTCGAAGATTCCTGGAAGACATTTAAGAAAATATTGATTAAATGTGCTGAAGGTAGCATTTCAAGAGGTAATATCAAACGCTACCTTCCGGATTATGCTCACAACTCAAATTGCATATCTCCTCTTATTGAAGAAAGAAAACGTCTAATCGGGAACTCAGAACAAAATTCAAGAGCTAAAATTAATAAATTAAATGCAGAGATCAAGTTAGTATATTCACAACTTAAGAGAGCCAGATGGATAGATCTTTACAGTAAATTGGACGCTAAAATCTCAAATACTGAACTTTGGAAAATCGTTAAAGGTATCAATAAAGAATATCCTCAATATAAAAATTGTAATTCCGTCAAAGATTCCAATGGACAAATCTATCAAGACGATAAATCTGCAGCTAATGGCATTGCAAGCTATTACAAAAAGACTAATAGACTTACTTTTTCAGAAGATGATAAACAAGTTTTTTTTTAAAAAAAAGAGAAACATCACCCACGGTTGTCTAACATCAGACCATGGTGATATTCTCCTGTGGAAATGCTTCACAATGCAGGAACTTCTCCTTGCAGTGGTCTTCTTGGATTTGAAGAAATCTCCAGGACCGGATGTCCTTCATGGGCTAATGCTTGAAAACCTTGGCACTAGAGGAAAACAACGAATCCTCGACATCTTTCAAATCTCTTGGGGAAAAGGGTGACTGCCTTTAGAATGGAAAAGGGCTACAATCATACCAATCAAGAAACCTAATAAGAACTTTTCTTCTTCAGAGGACTTTCGCCCATCGCTCTCACCTGTACAACTAGTAAATTAATGGAGAAAATGAACCTGATAAGACTCCAATACTGCCTGGACTTTAACAACCTTCTACCTGCAGAACAGTTTGGTTTTAGAAAGGGACACAGTTCAGTTGACCAGGTCCTACTGTTTTCCCAAACCATAAGGGATGCCCAGAACCTTAAACCTACTCATCATACAGTTGCTGCCCTGTTGGATCTCTCAAAGACTTTTGACAAAGTATGGATTCATAAACTTATTATTAATTTCCACGATTCTTTCAGTCTCAAAGGAAATTTCTTATCCTGGATTTCAGGTTAACTTTAACGCAGGTTGATCAAAGTAAAAGTCAATAATAGCCTCTCAGAAACATTCCAGCTTAGTCAGGGAGTTCCATAAGTTACAGTCCTTAGCCCCACACTTTTTCTTATGGCTGGTGTCGAAAAAGTTATTTCCCCTGGAACATACACTGGGACGTTCGCTGATGACATCGCAATTTAGTGCTCTGGCACAAATATCGTTGATTTAGAATCTAAACTCAACGACACGTTGGACTCCTTATAAAGTTTCGCACACGACCTTAAGCTCAACTTCAATCCCTAAAAATCCATTACTACATTCTTTTCCACCAACAAATACCTCTACAATTACCAACCGAAGTTAATGTTCGAAAGTCAGTTTTTGCCCTACGATAAACACCCTAAATACTTAGAATTTACTCTTGATCCTGAATTCATAAGTAATAAACAAATCGAAAATATTACCTTGAAGGCTAAGAAAAGGTTTAATATCATGAAATTCATTGCAGGTAGAGACTGGGGTGCTAATGCGGTTACACTCAGATCTACGTATAACGCTTTCACAGGCCTGTTCTTGAATTTGTTTATCCAGTTTACTGTTGTGACTCTGAAACTAACCTGAAAAAAATGAAACAAGTGCAGCTTAGTGCTCCCCGTATCATTACTGGACTCAGGCGTAGATGCCCATCATTTATTGTCATCAGTGAGGCAGATCTCCAACCACTGCAACTCAGAAGACAGGCTAACGTCGTCAAATACTACTGTATGCTCTCCAGCTATGGTCAACAAAATAAGACGTCGGGTTATTTAAACTCTTGGCAATGCAACCAAAGATTAGGGAAAAACAGCCCCTTCAGTCATGTTATGTCTCAACAATTTTTGCATCTAGATGACGTAGAACCTCATTCTCTACAACTCCTTTCAAACCCTTCTGAAGAACTCCTCAGACTCCATTTCTATTTTAACTTCACAGAACCTGTCAACAAAAAAGACTTTTTCCCAGACTACCTCAAGCAATTAACCTTGGAAATCCTCAATAATATTCACAGAATAGACATTAAGATTTACACTAATACCAGCAAAATCAATAATACAGCAGGGAATAGAATTTATATCGAAACCCCTCATCGCAGAGTCTCTTTATTCCAGCGAAACCCTTACTTTTGCTCTGTCTTCATAAGTGAACTCCTCGCAATTGAGACTGGCCTTGAGGTGGTTTCTGAAGAGAATAACTTTGGTGAAGTCTAGATCGTGTCAGATAGCCGCAGTACGCTTCAACATCTCAAAATTCGACTAAATGCCTGAGATCGTACAAGCATTTCGATCCACAATAAGCTCAAGATTATCTCGCAACATCACCAAATACATCTTCACTGGTTGCCATTACATGTAGACAACCATGGCAACGAAATGGCAGATAAACTGGCCAAATAGGGTTGCTTTCAAACTACTCCCACTTCTACCAAACTGACCTATCTGGAACTTTTCTCCATCAAAAAATCTGCCATCAGAGAAGACTGGCTGGTTCCTCCATCAAACAACTCGTACAAGAGTCCTAACCGAGGTTTCTTTCTTTCCATCTCAGGAGATAGGTCATCCCATATTTGCATTTCGCGACTTGCCAGCCGACTTTTGAAATGTCTTAAATTTTCTGGGCGAAGGAAATCCTTTCCCCTTTGTCCTAATACCAACTCTTTCAGGTCACTCCCTCTCATATCCTTGACTATCTTGACCTCAGTGTAAGAGATATTTATTCATCTCCTTGGACAGTCACCGACCATCTCAAAGTCAACGGTTTATTTGATCTGGTTTGACTCCATCAGACCATGATGGCGATAATAATAAGAAGAAGAAACACCATTGAAAAGCTCACCCTGGTATCCATCCTGGGTGTATCAATGTAAATACTTTATTCTCCTCATTTCTATTCAAAAAGTACTTCCATGGTATGGATATTGTTTCCCATTGTCGCCTCAAAACTTCGTAATAAAAGCTTGCAATTCGAATTAATTCTCTTTTTATTACCTATTTTATTTCTAGAAATATTTTAATATCAGCTGATATGCAATCACTGGAAATCTAAATACTTCAATGGAAACTTTTCAATATAACAGTTTTGTAGTAGAAAATAGTAAATTTGCAAGATTTTCTTTTTATTAAACTATTAAATCATGTTTGAGAATTCTACTCCATTCTACTTTTTAAAATAATTTTATAAATTCCTTTTATATTAATTGAATTGAACACTCAAGTGATTCTATGAATCTTTTTTATTTTTCCATTTTTAATACGATGCAAATGAGGAATGAAAATAAAGTATGGTCAAAAGTTATAGCAAATTGCCTAATTTTTTTAAAAATAACTAATTTTTTGGTTATACATTTTAATACTTTAGAAGTGGGTGATGTCTTTTTGATCTTAAAAATAATGCATTGGGCTTTTGTACAATTAAATTTAAGTTGGAAAAATATTCAGAAAATATTCAAGCTTTTTATTATTTATTAACTTTTCTGAGCGAAGAGAAATAAGAGGAAGTAACTTCAATAAAATGACCGTCTGTTGCAAATGCTTAGAATTTATAATTTGTGTCCTCGACAAATGTATTTAACTGCTCATTATAAAGAATAATCACAAATTCATCCAACCACCTCTAAAGAATATAAGTTGATCTATCTTGTTATATTTTTGGCTTTATCTTATTTTAAAAATTTTAGATTAATTGGAACATTCTATTTTTATTTATAATTTCGAAAATAGTGTATACTTTAGCTACAGAAAGAATCTAAAGCTTTTTATAAAGAAAATAGTCAGAAAAATATTTAAGACTACGAATTGAAAATATTATTAATAAACATAGCATTTGTTTTGGAAGAAATATTAACATAAAATTTTAGAATATTTTCAAAAACTTATGTGCAATAAAAACAATACTTTTTATTTTTAAAAAAATTCGGTCCTTTTGATTTATATATTTGCAAATAATAAGATTTATAAGACATTGAATATAATTCAGTGCATTTTCAAATCTACAGTTTATGCAGAGGTTCGCATAAAATTTTTTATGCCCATTGAGGGGGAAATATGTATAGCAATTTTTTCCCAAGATTTAATATAGCAATTGATTTGTACTTTATCAATAATCCTGAAGTTTTTAAATTTATAAATAAAAATCAGGAATTTGTCTCTCCATGATTTTTTCGTAATGTCATTTAAATCTTGCAATTGAAATTAATTTTGTAATGGGGATTGCAGTCAAATGTTTCTTATTGGAATTTTTAAATAATTTAAAATTAAAGTTCCGAGAATGGTTGTAAACTGATATTTTATAATGCTTTACTAGAAGCAACTTCAGATTTTATTCTAGGAAAATAACTTTTAGAGTAGTTTGAAATGAAGGAAAAATATATCCTCAAGGATACAAATTTTATTGCTGTTTTGCTCTACATTTGGAAAGTTTTAAATTGAATAGCTATAATACTAAAAGTATTTATTCATTGCGTATTGCGTTTGAGATAACAAATGGCACACGCACCCTTTATTTTATTTTTTATTCCAATTTCTACAAACATCTTACCGTGTTTTGTAAACTCAAGCATTTATTTTCCCGTTAAATTCACATAATACGCACAGCTTTATAACTCGTAGCAAAAAAGGGCAAACGAAGACGAATATAAATTCTAGAACGAGAGATAAAATTAGAATTGAACTCTTGTACTTTTACAGATGATTTTCCTTCTGGCACATTAAATCGGGAACAACCGATATATCAAGGCAAGCAATACCCAAAAATTAATGCTTCGCTCTGGGCTTCAGCAGAAACAATCTTGTTGTTATCTATAAATAAAATTGTACTTTATGTTATAAATCTGCATGAATTGCTACACATGATCTAAAATAATTTTTCTAGAGGTAACTTAGTCTAATTATAAAGAAAGAAAAACTTGAAAAAATGAGTAACAGCACCATTATCGGTTTCAACTGTAGCACTGGATATCCAAATATGTATCTAAGTTGGCATCCAGTTATGTTATCAAAATAAGTAATGCAGGTATGGAAATTTTAACGCCCATTTTAAACTTTTCAATACAAAAATTTCAGCTTCAAATGAAAACTTTAGTAAGGAAATTGTACATATAAAAAGACATGAGTAATTATATATGGAGCATGATGATAATGTAATTAAATTATTAGATATATTTTCAAAAGAAAACAAATGTTAAGAAAATAAAAATTCTTACTCTCTGATGAGTGTTTCTAGAAAATGATTAACAAGTAATTTCACTGGAGTTACAGAAATGGGAATTTGCATTCAGGTTTAAGTATTAAGACCAAATGTTAAATGTTAACCGCAATTTCCATTACCTTTTCTACAGAAAATCATCAATTCTGATACTATTTGAGATCTCAGAAAAACACTTTTAAAATCAAAATTTCTTTTATTCACAAATTTTAACAATTAGGAAGACAGAAATTTGAAACAACCGTACTATTTTTAGTGAAATCGAATTCTTCAAAAATTAAAACAAATATTGACTTTGGGGTTGGGAGGACGGTTACGAGCTTTTTGTTTATCTATAACATTTATCTATTTAACATTTCAACAATTTTGTTAAAATGCATAAAAATTAACATCTTCTTGTAAGTTTGCTGTTTTTTAGAATTTCTCTTTATCTAATTAAACTTTCATTTCATTCCATAACTAGTTTTATATGCCCTTTTTATATCTACAACTTTTAAGCTTGAAATGTTTCACTCAAATTAATAGATTTTTGATTAAATTGGAATCTGGTATTTTAATTCCCCCCCCCCCCTTGATCAAACTTCATCTTTAAGCAAAACTGGGAGTAAAATTAGAGAACTGTTTTGAATAGGCAGCTCAAGCTAATAAAATTTCTGTTATGTTTTTTTCAGGTAAAGCTTATTTTAACTATTACGTATACGGGCGATCTAGCTGTTTTCCTTAAGTAATCAAGAAAATCGATCATAGAATAATTGTATCATCTATTAATCAAATTTGAAAAAATATATATATATTTATGAGAGAGTCACTGGAAACATGTTTAAACAATGGGAGCTCCGTTACGTCATTTTAAACTACGAGATTATGTCAATATAATCATTTGATTCGAAGTTTGTCTTTGGTACTTTGAACTTCCTAACTCTATCTCTACTTTCTGTTCTTGTTCTTAAAACGCGTTGTAAACTGATTTATCTTTGAATTTTACTTACATCAAGTAGCATGGATAAAAGGATATTTTCAGTAGCAACAAAATACCCATTTCTTTGAATAATCGGGTCTATGATGTTCTTGAGATCGTCAGACGGATAGCGTGAATATAAGATAAGATTAAAAAGACGTTTGTAGCCATACTTTCACTTAAGTTTTTCAGTTGAAATATACAGTCGAAGCAAGCTATTGGGTAACGGCAACCTCATGGAGTGAGAAAGTTTTCCAGGGTTTCTTAAAGATAAACCAAGTGAGCATAGCTATACACATATCCAATAAATATTTCTTATCTGTACTTAAATAATGTAGAGGAAGATAATTTTCAATTGACATGAGGGTAACCACAAGAAGACTAGCACAGTTTTTTAGCCGCTGACCTATTTCGCCTTTTAACTCATTGGGTCCTTTCGTTTTACCATCTACATGACAAAACAGATTTCGCACTGGGGCTCGCTTCAATTGAACCATTGTAAATGTCTCCCTATTTCCTTTTCAATCAAAGAAGTGACACCATTATTATAGACAGTGTTTGAAAAGGGTTGTTTGTTGTATTCTCTAGCTTGAAGAATATATGTCTGCTATGTCTTTTCCAGCGCATGATTTAGGCGTTAGGTGGCTGATAACTTTGAGTTTCATTCTTCTTTTAATAAAACGCGCACTCCTGAAATGCGCTTTTTATACATTTATCATCCTCCCTTTTCTTGAACAATTGCTATGTATTTTCTTCCATAAAAAATGTTTCATTTTCGGTTATCTAAGTATAATAATTGTCTATAGCGAGAAATCACAGATTTTTGATATTACTATTGTAATTTTCATCCTGTCTATTACATAGGTTTCGTCTTTTTATTATCCTGTTCAATGTAAAACTACCCTATGTCCGTCTCGCACATTCATAAAGAGTGTCCAAGATTTTCTAGCCAGCGTCTTGCGTGTTTTCAGGGGTCTCACCTGGAATTGGCGAGTCATTATCCAATGACCCGCATGTTGGTCTGGTTAGTTTTTTTAAAAGTATAGGTTTTTATAATCATATATAAACATTGACCGCACTTCTTGCATAGTATCTAACTCTACAACATGGTTACAGTTTTTCATAAATCATTGATTTTAAACTTTTAGACCTTTGGATTTTGTCATAATTTCATATTTTGATTTTATTATAAGTATATACAAATATTTTAAACTCGAGAATGTGGCGCAGCTTAGCCAAAAACCAACAAATTCAACTCAACTCAACTCGTCTTTTTATGAGATTACACCCAAGTCCTGTAAAGCAACACTACTTAGAGCTGTGGCAGTTCTATATGATATTCCGATGGTCAGAATGGAAGCTACAGATGGCAATTTAATCCACAATTGACAGCTTCTCGTTCAGTTTGAAAGGGTCTGGTAGTTTTACTTTTCTTGTGTATTTGATGAATTTGCTTGGTATGTCCTTTCTTGTGTGTGCTCTCTTAAAGGACACTTATTTTTAACTCTATCACTGACCATTTCCTGCAAAATAGTATTTTTGTCTGTTCTTGATTAAACTTAACTATTCTCTGTAGTTGCTTACTCTTCCTTCCTTCTCTCTTCCGAAAAGCGCTTGTGGTCGCTACATCAATGTTGCTAATCACCATTTTTCCTTTAGAGCGTTGATCGTTTAGAAACTCTTGTTCCATAAATGGTACTTTTTTTTTCTTTATTCAAGGGCAGTTATTAAAATTTACGCATTTACAGGCAGCAAAATGAAATAAACGTTTTGCTTCTCTAAATTTTCGGAGGTTGAATTCAAACTTATTTGAACTTTTTCTCTTTTTAGACTTGAATAAATTCCTGTATTTTCAGAATAATCTTTATCCTTTGTAAAATTCTTTTGCTAGAAATAACAGGAATAGAAACTATTAACCATATTAGTTCTATTTTTTGAACTAAAAGATCATATGTTTTCATATGATCACGCTCTTGGGGCAACACAAGATTTTCTCTAATATTTTTTAAATAATTGTTATTTTTTTATCGGTACCAAAAGGCCTACTTTCCAAGTTGTTGCAAAATGGATAGTCAAAAGATTATTTCATAAAAAAACTCTAAAATATAGCAATTTTATGAAACTATAATTTATTATAATTTATAAATCTGCACCAAATTTATAATTTATTTTATCTACATCAAAAGTCAACTTTTCCGCGCTATTCCAATGCAGCAAATACTGCAACTAGTAATGATTTGTTAAAAGATATATCGAGTTATTGAAGCAGATGTTACATCGTGTCATAAGAACTGATCCATCAAATTGGAAAAATCACATTACATTTTTTCTTTCACTCACCGTGATGTTCCAAAGTGTGCTACTAGAGTTTTACCTTTCCAGCTAATGTATAGAAGACAGGCAAGAGATCCTTTGAAAGTACTAAAATCACCTTTCTCTGTAAAGATTTCTTTACCTATGAATACGAATCAATCTACAGTGGAATACCTAAAGGAACTGAAAATGAAAATAGAGGAAATCCTGAAATTATTTGCCGAGTTCAGTAGTTCATGATCATAAATACGCTGGTTATTTTGAGATTTACTTAATTTTGAAGAATAAAATACTATTGGTTTCCAATGACTATTCGATAATTGCATTAAAGAGCCACTAACATTTGTGTTCGAAGCATCTACCCACAAAGTTAATTGGGCACCAGGTATGGGATCCCTCAATAGCGTTTCGTTTCTTTAGTAATTGCTTCTTTAGAAGCATTGAAGGAAACTGTTGCTGAATTGTTCCATTGTAATTGCTCAGCGGAAATAGAAGCTTTGGAACGAGGATGCTTCTTTTTGTTTTTGTATTCTTCAAGAAATTTTACAAGAGGTGTTTGAATATCAGTAGCTTAAGGAATACAACGTCGATAAAAATGGAAAAAACCTATATAACGGCGCAATTAAGTTAAGGTTCTGGGTCGGATAAAATCTAGGATATATTTTACACGATCAGATAAAGATTCAATTCCTTCCCCTACTAACTTGAATCTCAGAAATTCATTAGTAAATTTTTCAAATTGACATTTTTCAACATCTAAGTACAACCATATTCATTTAATTTTGAAAATAAAATATCTAAATGTTTTATGGGATCATTTGCATTTTCATAAGTGACCAGTAAATCATCAACAAAAGCGTAAATAAGTTGTAAGTCTCTAGTGATCTTCTCAATAAAGAACTAGATGGTTTATGAGGCATTGTAAAGATCAAAATGCATTTGCATGCTCTCAAAAAGGCCAAATAGAGAGGATATTACGGTTTTATGCACATCATCAGGGTTGCTAGGAATTTGATGGTATGATTTGAAGAGACCGAAGTGACTGAACATTTGTTTACCATGCAATTCGGATGTAAAATTGTCAATACAGGGGATAGGATATTTGTCTTTGATGTTTTGTGCATTAAGTTCACTATAGTCACTGACTGGTCGCCATTCAACACACCCTGTTTAGGCGCAACATGCAGAAGAGAAGAACGTGCTTTTTTAGAAGATCTCATATGACTGAGATGGGTCAGGCACGGAAATTCAGCTTTGGCTATTTTTCGTCTGTCTTGAGCTAACTACAGTGGTTTAGTTGAGACATAAGGACCTTTGTTATTGAAATAATTATAGTATTATGCTTAACAGGTCGTTTAGGGACTGGAAATTTGGTCACTGCGGGATATTTCATTAAACAATTTATCAAAAAAATATGTACAAATACAGATTTTACAGAAAAAATGAATGAACCTAGTTTAAAAACATTAACATGAAAACCTGAACCTAGTTTGGCATGCACTTTTAAAATGGTAACATTTTTAACTAAACATTTATTTCTTAAATCAGGTGACAAGTTAAAACGGTACAAAAAAATCTGCACTAATGATCGCACATGAAACATTTTAAATAAAAAACGAATAAGTAAAATTTCTACGTAAACCAAAATTTACTGTTATAGACTTTCTGCCATACACATTTATTGAAGAACCATTTGCGGCACAAATGCATAACAGGCATTTGTCTTTCTCCTGGCGTCACTTCCGGGATCAATTTAAAAAATATGTGTTATGGTCAAGTAGATAGAGACGGCAAGAAGTATACTCACAGGAAGAGTCAGCCACCACTACTCTTCCGGATCAGGGGTCCCCTTAAAGAAGCACGGTGGAATGCACCTTTTTGCTTTCTTCTTTTCGAAAACGACAGCAGTAATATCTATTGTCCCGTGATTTTGAGAGGGCACGGGCACTGCTGGGCAAGCGAAATCGTCTGCGAGAACGACAGAGGTCATCTACTTCCTTATGCAATTCCTCGATTTTGTTTCGAAGAAAATCCATGTTTGATTTACTCTTATTCACAGGTGAAGAGTTGAGCTCATTTCCAGAAGAAAAAGTGCTGATTGAAGTGGGGTTGATATCCAGAATTCTATCAGCTAAATCTGCTGCCTTGTCCGGTGAAATGGAGACCAAATAACTTGCAGAGGATCAGGTAATGCTTGATGAAACAGTTCAAACAGCAAGGAATCATCAATATTATGGCTTCCAGCCCTCCTTTTCATGATGTGAAGCGACTCGCTTATTTACTTTTACTCTTATTTACTTTTTTAACAGCAATCTGATGTCACAGGTCTCTTCATCAGAACGATTACTTTACAGTCCGTGAAAAAAAGTATCTTTACTCTGTTGTTTACGCTGCAAAGTAAAAATATAAATATCTATTGCTGTAGAAATACATTTTATATAAAGGTATAAAATATTTATGTATGAATGAGTTGATTTTTATGATTTAATTTGTCTACAATTCACTTTGTTTCAAATAACAAAACTTGAGTACATATTTGATTTCTCAAGATTAAAATAGTTCTGATGGGTGGAATATTTTGTAGTATTAAATAACCAGTTAGTGAGCTATGCGTAGTTGGAAATTTTAATACTCAATATTGAATGAAAGCGTCAATTTTTCAATGTATTTAAGGATATAAGAAATGTTTTACAATAATTTTTAAGCTACGTTAAAATACTCAGTCAGCGAAACTAAAATCTTGTAAATTTTAAAATATGCTTTATATTTGTAATTAATGCTTAAATTCAGTGGTTAAATATTATTTGTTATAAATTCATAACAATTTAGATAATAATCAAAGAGCAAAATTTAAACATAGACTAATAAAAATTTTAATCACTTTTGTCTAATAATCTTAAGGTATCAAGTGATGACTAAGTTCTTGCAGAGTCACTTGATTAGCTTTTCGGAAGGGAAGCTTCAATAATTTCAAAAAATTATCCAGCAAGCATAAAAAATTGAAATAGAAAAGAAAGAATATGTTTCAACGTTGGTTTAAATTCATGTCCATGAATAAAGAATAATTCACAGTCACGAGGAAATCAAACTCTAAAATGCCTACTACCTTAAAATTACTACACACATTTTCAAAAATCACATGCAAATTGCAGAAAACCACCAGATGGCACTCATATGCGTCACAATGACGAGAGTGACGTAGAAGGAATACCGGCAAATTGTTCGTAAGTGCTTTATAAGCCTTTCAGTGACATAACTGCATAGTTGTGACATAAATAACGCATTTAGATGATTTTTTACGAGGTAGAATTCTCAGCCACCAGGAATGTGAGCATAGCTGAAAGTATCCGAGTTAACTTGGAATCATTCAGAATGTCATCTCCAGACTTTGGAGATGATTCCAAGATGATGGTAATGTGAGTAGACGTTGCAGGACAGGTCACATCCAAGTTACAACTTTGAATGAGGACCGGTATTTGGCAATTACGGCCGAAAGAAATAGGCGGAGCACTATTGTTGTTCATGTCTCATCAGTTCTATTAAGCCACTGGTGCGACAGTTTCAAGGCAGACCGATTACAGACTATTAAGCCAGATTGGTATGTATGTTCGTAGACCTGTCATATATGTTCAACTTAATGCAAATCACTGTCATCTAAAGTAGAGAGCATGCTTTGCGGACACCGCAACAGTAGGCTTGTCTGATATTTTTTGAATAGTTTAGGCTTAGCTTGCATGATTCTCCGTGGACTTTCATGTGGATAGCACAAAGTACCAATAAATACAAAGAGAACATCACTGAACGATGCAGTTCAGATGGTGCATGATTTCTCGTATGGGGATGAATTATTCTGGTCTATAGAAGGGATCTGCAAATTTAAATTGGAACCATGATAGATTAAATCTAGACAACATGTACTATTGATTTGGGGTGCTATGGGCTCAGAATTCATTTTTATGGATGCCGACATGCGTTCTCACAGAGAAAACTTCGTTAAAGAATACCTTCAATCGGAGGATATCACCTATATGGGCTGATCTGTATTCTCACCAGTCTTAAATCTAGTTCATCAAGTGTGGAACATGCTTAATCGACGAGTTTTAGTATCTCAAACACCTCCTACATGTCCACCAGTTCTTTGGAAAGCCTTGCTTGATGAGTGGTGTAATATTCCCCAAGATCAGATTGATCATTCATTTCTCAGCATGCCAAGGCGTTCTACGGACTTTATTGCCTCATCCAGATGACATACTACGCATTTACCATCATACCAACCATGTAATATTGGCGTTTGTAAATAGATTTTTGCTTGTAATTTGCTTCAGGAAGCAAAAAATCGCGATTTTTATTAATGATAACAAGAATGCTATTCAAACATATAGCATCTTATTTTTGCTTTTTACCTTTTGTTTAATAAATAAGTTTTACAAATAAGTCACATTTCTTTCGATTCTGATTTTCATTCCCTGAATTTGTATTATTCTTAATTAATGTACATGAATGTAAGATAAGATAAGTTTTTAATAGATACTAAGATGATAGGAGAAAAATCAATGCTTGTAATAGTTTCTCCTCCAATTTCATATCAAGAGAAGTTTCGTTAAGGACAAATAGGAGCTAGGATCCAGAGAGTTTCTTGTTCGAGAACTGATCCTATCAAAGAGCTGTCGAATAAGCTGGTCTGGCGCACGTTAAATAAATGGTTCCAATGTCTTCTCACTGGTGCAGAACTCAGGGTAGCTGAGTGCCAGTTCAGGGTCATTTTGGTCATCTGACCACGGTTCAAAATTATGAGGTCTATCCCAAACCAGACATAGTGCTCCTTAATAAGGGCATGTTAGTACAACATAACTGAACAAATGAGAGATAATTTCCAAAGAAGGAACGATTTGTGATATCTTTAATTAAAAAATAAAAGCATAAAATCAAAATTATTTATGAAGTACAAAACTTATATCGCGCGAAATGAGTATATAACTGAAATATTATTGAATAAAATACGAAGGAAATTTTTTGTGCGCTGGTATTACAACATCAGTGGACTATCACGAACTGTCATTTTTTTATTGAGACAAAATATTATAAACCTACTAGTAACTACTTTCTTTTGTTATCATGTCAGAACAAGATGTTGTTTTAGGGATGAGGTTTTTCTTGTTAACAAAAATCCCCCGACGAAAAATAAAAATGTTAATCCGCAAGCGAAAAATGAAAATTTTATTATCTGCACGAGAATATCAAAAAAATCAGCTTTTAATAACGCGTTGCCAGGCATTTACAAAAGCTCTCATTTTAAAAATAATAAGTCAATGACTACAGCAAATAAAACCTAGAAAAATGTCATTTTGAGCACGTGATTATATTAAATTAAATAAATAGGAAATGCGATATTTTTTTAAACAATAAACGCAAGACAAAGTTTTTTTTTGGATCGTTGGCAATAGTTGACACTAAAGTTACTCATTCAACGAAACAATTAAAAGGAATAAAAATATAATTTAACTCGCACGAGCACGTGGTGTTCTGACATGATACATTGAAATATTCATGGTAGATTTCATTTTAATTTTTATTTGGCATGCTTTTCAGTGAAATAATGTTAAGTAAAAACAATCTTAAAAAAGATTTAAAGTATTGTTTGGTGCAAATGTGAAGAGGAAAATAAATAATTTCTGTGCATGTTTCAACTATAAAAGAATGTTTAAGAAATTAAGCAGTTGACTTCAAAAACTTTTAATTCTCTCTAATTTTATTACATTAACTTTTAACGAATCCTTAATTTTTGATTATTTTAAAATAATATATCGCGAAAATATTATTTATAAATTATTTATTTGTAATTAAGTATATAGATTACGAGCATTACGAGTTCTTTCGCCTTGCTTCATTGTTCATAAAGTTATGGATAAAAAATATTAATTTTTCTTAGAGAAAAATTACTGCAGTGAACACTTGAATAAAGGAAAGTAAAAATAGAATGACTTATTTGTAACACTTCAAATATCGATAATTGTCCTTAGTTTTTTTTCTCTTGTATATCCACTGATTTTAAACTTCTTTGTTGAAAATTTTATACCTGGAAATTTATCGTTATGCAGAGTCGAGTAAAAACTGAAACATTATGGTTTTCAATTAGAAGATTAGAAGATTTTTGCAGAAGTAAATAAATAGTTAGTCATTTCTGAAGCTCAATTTTGTATAATTTTAAAAAATATATTCTTCTAATTTTTTTACTTAATTTTATTGATTTATTTAGTTTTGGGAATTTCTCTTTGAGATTAAATTTTGAATTTAGAATAGAAATATCTTTTGTCACTTGATAGGTGATTTAAATTTATTTTTTACTAAATTTTCGAAACTTTTAGGATGGCAAGGGATATTAAAATATTGGGAAATATGTGAAATTAACAGTATGAGAAAATTTTTGTCTTATATCGATAAAAAAAACATTAAAATCTAGAAATTTCTTCAAGGATTTTATAATTTTTGAAAGATTACAAGCAAAGAGACAACTAAAATATAGAGTAGTATATTCTTGACGTTCTGAATTTAAATAATTTCCATAAACGTGAAACATATTTATAAGAAGATCATAGTCCAAAAATAAACATTTATAAAAAGAATAAACACAAAAATAAAAGAGTAGATTCATGGTTGATGAAATCAAATAAAAATGAAGAAAAAAAAGTCAACAAATACTTTATAGAAAAATATTTCAAAGTTGTTACGCTCTAAGGTATTAACTTATTCAAAGTTAGACAAATTTCTGGTAGTTTAGTAAACATGCAATTAATTGTAATAAAACATATTTGCTTTAGGTTGTTACAGTCGAATTCTATATACCAAGATAAACCAATTAGGGCAAAGAAGGTAACTTGAGGCAAAATAGTTTTTAAAACACTTCATAAAGCTTCTAAGATTCAATTATTCAAGCAGATAAAACGAACTTACTCGGCACTTTATGATAACAATTTGCTGAGAAATTTAGAAAGAGTCAGATTAAAAGTATTTAATGCATTTTATTATTGCTATATGAAATTGATTGTTAATCATTTGTTTGGAAGTAGAACTTATTACTATTTTCTCACAGTTTTTCCATGAAAATTCTCAACAGCAGTAGCCATCTTTTGTCATTACTACATTTTTTTTCTTTTTACAAAACAAATAACAGCTATACTGTCATTCGCCTATGTATGTCAAAAACAGGATATCTATAGCTATCATTTGAGTTAATATGTTAAACTTACGAATATGGTATGTTTAAATATTCTAAATATATTACTTTTTCCCATTTTTCTTTATTAGAATTATTAAAAGTATTTCCTGAAAAGCCACGCTTTTTTTGTTTTTGTTCTAAGCGATAACAATCTTTTAAATGTTTCTTAAGATATTAAAATCTATGATTACTCTCCTTACATTAGGAACTAGAATCTGATCTTTCGATTCAAATTTATTTATTTTATCAAACTTACAGTGAAAAAAGCTTTAAAATTTTTAATAAAAAATTTGAATTTTCTTCCAAAATTACAAACATTTCTATAATTTTTAGAGTTACTGGAAATCTTTTAGTTCATAACATAAATATAAAATAAAAATATACATATGTATATATGTATAATATAAAAATAACCGAAAAATATTCATTAGAATTTGTTATAATATGTTTGAAGTAACCATAAATTTTCCTTAAAATATAGTTAATATTTGTTAATGATTTCAAAGTTAATAAAATTTACTACTAATATTTCGCTGAAATTTTTAATTTTTTTTTCTATTGAAATTAGAAATACATTTTTTAAAATTAAATTCTTAAATATTTCAAAAACCTGATTAGTCATATCAATTTTCAAGATATTCCCATCTCAATGAATAATAAAGATGAATGCATGTATATCTGTGTCTGTTTCAACTTTGCATTTGTGCTCAACAAAGAAGGCCGTTTGAATTTCAGTTACCAAATTGATCACATATACATATTCAATACATATATGAGCATCTGCGTCTTGGGAGTGATTTACTTTACTTAGAGTTTTGATTAATTAAAAACTCATCTGAAATTTGAAGTTTTCCCTTTTCCTAAAATAATAGAGCACACAATTAGTGCTTCAAAATTGAACGAAATTCTGTCTTGTTTTGATATCAACTTCTTAATCGTGCAAAATATTTTTCTCATTGTTAATCTGAAATTCAAGCCCTTCTCAAAGATTGTTAATTCACGAGATGTCATTCGTATGTTGAAGATTTCTGTTTAATAATATTAATGAAAATTTTAATCCAAAAATAATAGGCTATGGTACAATGAGGGTAATGTGAGACATGCTTCTTAACGAACGCCGACTCAACTATACGACACCATTTTATCGCTAACTCAAATACACAGGCGCATTCAAGTACAGATTTTAATGAAAAGAGCGACTTGTATGCTGAAAAACAGCATAGTGTACTTATAGAGAGCTCACTCAGCAATTCAACTGAGTTCAACTGAACTGATTAGGATTCAGCACATAACGAGTCAACTAATTCAATACTGCTTAACTATTCAGAGCATAATTCCACGCTGCCTCAATATTCCATTGACTATTGTTTGAGGATATTGAGAGATTATGTACTTCTCTCTACGTTCTGGTATTTTAAAGTTTCCATAATATGACTTAGAAAGTCAAAAAAAGAATTACTCTAATTCACGTCCTAATAAATCTTTTACCAAAATTCACTTAAGTTCTAGAATCTTCAAGTTAGTCGTTAAATGGTGGCAAGGACCGGGGTTATTGATCAGGTAATCATCCATTAGTGTTGAATCAAATATTCATTGAGGTTAGCTGAAAATTGTGTTCTTTCAAATGAAATTTGCTACGCTGGAAAGTAACATTACATATTTGTTATAAATTTGTATAGTTTACTAAATGAACAAAAGTTGAATTTACAATACCAAAAATGTTCGAAGGGAGGCGGGCAGTATTTTTTTAAAAACAGCATTATAATGCCTTGCTTCTAGACTCTATAAGGAAAGTTCGCAAAGAGAATGTACAGAACAAATTAGTATAATTAAAATAACGTGGTTTTAATGCTTGACAAAATCGAAAACATGAAATAACATCTTAGTGATTCAACTGGAGTTAAATATCCCGAAGGACCAACTAAATTTCAAAGGAACTTTAAGAGGAATCAGAAAGTTGAGTAAACGTTAGAAAATAGATGAGCCAGATAATTATGTTTTGAATATCAAATTTTGTATAAAAGAAAGTTTCCGAAAACATTTTCTCCTTTATCAATTTCTGCTCCATATCCTAAACGCGTTCATAAGCAAATATTTTTATTAAAAATAGAGTTCTTATCACGTTTTACGTGTTCGAATTTCAAAGGAAATTCTTTTAATATTTATACAGACATTAGGAAAAATGTATCAATTCGGAGATATTCGGAATAATTTGATCATGCTGTTTTGTTAAATAGCCTTATTCTTATTTATTGAGTAGCGGAAGGAGTAAATGTATTTAAAATAAGCATAAATTTTGTAGGTTACAAAACGCATACTTTATATGTGCATTTTTTAAGCTAAGCGTAATATTTGAAATCAAAGAATGCCCTTCATTCTGCCATTTATCTATTTTTGAAAAAATTTATTAAAAAAGAAAAAAAAGTTTTTTTTTCTCTCTCCCTTTTTTTAAAAAAATGAAGAATATGATTATTATAGTTCATGTAAAATAAATATCTTCTTGAATGCTTGTAAGTTATTTCTAGAATACAAATTTTAAACTCAAAGAACTCAGATTACTAAACTCAATTATTCATGAATGTTACTGTTTACTTTTACAGCTAAGAAGCGTAGGTTTATTTACCACAGATGAACGAATAATAGATTATTTAAATTTTAAATCCTAACTACGCTAAATCTTAAGATAAAATTTAATTTTTAAAATTAATGTATGAATCTTTTCTGTACATAAGTCCTGAAGCTTTTCTTTTCATACGTATATGAAGCTTTCATTTGCGTATTCGAATAATATTAGTAAGTATTAATATTATTTGTACCTTTATTATCTGCACGTTTTTTTTAAATTTTGACACCATTAAAAGAACAGTATCTGATGAACACTTAATATTTTAATGAATTGTCTTGATCAAAAAGGAAAACATATACAAGTTTTCTTTTAAACATGTGGTATTGACTGACACATATATAAGACGGCAAAATTCAAGAACATCTAATTAAAGCAACAATACCATACATTGATAAGATATTAGGATGACAATTTATATTGTGGCGGTTATCAATGTGCGAAGTTTTTCTTTTTTTCCTTAATATGTATGAGTGCAAAAAGTTCAAAGTGCACAAAAACATGATTTAATTATGCATCTAAACCAAAATTTAACTGCGCTTTTTAGCTGTAAGAGTAACTGAATTCATAAATTCTATTTTATCATCTGCATATTTGTCAATGATTTAAAAGATTTCTCACTAGTTGGCCATTCCATGTGTTTCTAAGTTTAAATTTTGAGATTGAATTTAAAAATATTAAAAGATGGGTTTAGACGTGTCCATTTAGCCTTACCATAAATCCTATGAATACAAAGGTTCGGAGCTTTACATTTTAATTATGAAGCTAATAACTATTTAAAGTTCTAAAATAGTGAAAAATCTTCAACTAATTGAAGTAATTCAATTATATATAAGGTTTAATGATTCTAAAACCATGTAGATCTGACGTCATTACAACAATTTATGCACAATGAACTGAACTAGTGTTAGGCAGTTAAAGTAATATGTCCTTGATTTCTATCGAAACTTAATGTTAAAAAATTACTTTATTGCTGTTAAAATATGATTATATTACTTTGTTGAGATTAATTTGTTGTTATATAAAAATTTCAAGTTAAGCCCTAAAAAATTTAGTAAATGATAAACACAACTAATTTACCCGTTGAATTACATGTTCGACCAAAACGGATTGTTATTAATAAAAAAAATGTGTGTGTGTTTGCCGTTTCATCTTTCGCTACAGATTTCTGACTTTATACGGTTTTATTGTTTTTTTTTTTTTTTTTGCTTATACCTGTTATACTGAATCTTACAATGTAATTTATCCATTTTTTTTCAGTCAGTAATCTCATTTCCCTGTAAGTTTAACCCATAGTCACCATTTATTTAAGTGTTCTCGTCCCCACCATTTAGTTAATATTTCACCAAAAAATTGAACATAGCCGAGTAGGATTTGACACCGATGGGATTCTCTCTGGAGATCCTTGGATCATTTGACATAGCTTTCTTTCTTTCTTTTAAATTTTTCCTTTCTTTTTTTTCTTCCTTCCGCCTTGTGCTAATCCAAATGGTAGCGTGAGTAGCTAAAACGTTATCTTGATCCTAGATGGTGCTACTGAAAAATAAGAGACTCTCTCAGCTTAAAATCTCTGACTTCATAAGTGACCTGGTGTATAACAAGTGTCATAATAAGTAACAACAACATATTAAGAATAATTTTTTTAAAAACGTGTCAATTGGAATTTGCGAATCAGTTTCTTGTAGCCAATTAGCGAAACAATTATGATCTTAAGACCAAAATAAATGCTAAGGTTTCTTCATAAATTTAAGAAATATTAAAGTAATTATATTTTTTAAATCTGTACTCTTTTTTAGATCAAATGAAATTAAACAACAAATTCTGAAAGATGTCTTTCCCCATTTGTCTTCCACTAACATAGTGAAACAAAAAAAAAAAAAACATTATATGAGATGCAAAAATAAAATCAATATTTATAGTTACAGAATTTGTTAACAACAAGTCTTAAAAGAAGTATACAAAATTTCTGTCAGATTGTGCTTAAATTATTTGTATCTTTTATGCTGAATAACCAAGCAAATTCAAATTAAGGATTATTTCCTTCAACAAGATATTTTTATGATATTGTAGAGGTGGAGAAAAAGGAATTGTTTGAAGAAATTTGTAATTTTTTTTCAAACCATAAAACCTTTTTTTTTATTTGATTACTGTTTTGACATACAAAAAAAATTGTGATATAATAATCATCTGTAATTGCGATTGTGATTAATAACCATCACAGAATGAATTTCAAAATACGATAAAAGATCATTCACTCAGAAATTCATGAATGCATAGAAAAAATGTCCTAAATTCCATACAGTAGCAAAGCGAATTTTTTTTTATGATTTCAAAATAACTGGTAATAAAATTCATGAGTAAAGCTGATTCGGAAAATTACTAAATTAACTTTCAGTATATTTATCAAAACATCTTTTTTCACAAATAAACTCTCGTTCCTTATGGAGATGTATTTTTGATTGTAGTTTTTTTCAAGAAGCAAGTCATAAATGTGATAATGTAAAGTTCCCGATTTTACATACACTGAAGTGACAAAAGTCATGGAATGACTAATATCGTGTCGGTCCTCCTTTTGTCCGTCGAAGTGCAACAACTCGACGTGTCATGGAGTTCACAAGTCGTTGGAAGTCCTCTGCAGAAAAATTGAGCCATGCTGTCTGTATAAACGTCCATAATTGTGAAAGTGTGGATAATGCAGGAGTTTGGGCACGAACGGATCTTTCGATGATGTCCCATAAATTCTTGATGGGATTCATATCGGGTGATCTAGATGGCCAGATCATGTGCTGGAATTGTCCGAAATGTTCTTCAAACCAATCGCGTACAGTTCTGGCCCGGTGACATGGCGCATTGTCATCCATAAAAACTCCATCGTTGTGTGGGTACGTGAAGTCCATGAAATGGCTGCAAATGATCTGCAAGCAGCTGAACATAACCATTTCCAGTCAATGATCGGTTCAGTTGCACCAGAGGACCGAGTCCATGCCATCTAAAACGGCCCACACCATTATGCAGCCACCACCAGCTTGAACAGTGCCTTGCTGACAGTTTGGGTCCATGGCTTCGTGGGGTCTGCGCCTCACTCGAACTCTACCATCAGCTCGTAACAACTGAAATCATGACTCATCTGACCACGCCACGGTTTTCCACTGGTCTAGGGACTAGTCGACATGCTCACGAGCCCAGGAGTGTCGCTGCAGGCGATGTCGTGCTGTCAGTAAAGGCACTCGAGTCGGTCTTCTGCTGTCGTAGCCCAAGGAAGAAAAATTTCGCCGCACAGTCCTATCGGACACGTCCCTCGTACGTCCCACATTGATTCTTGCAATTATTTGACGAAGTGTTGCGTGTCTATTAACATTGACCATTCCTCACAGATTTCGGTGGTCTCGGTCGTTATGTGCAGGTGGTCGCCCACTGCGCTGTCCATAATGGAATGGGATGCCTGAAATTTCATACTCTCGGCACACGCTTGATACTGTGGATCTCGAAATGTTGAGTTCACTAACGATATCCGCAATGGAATTACCCATGCGTCTAGCTCCAAAAAACATTTCACGTTCAAAATCTGTTAATTCTCGTCGTGCCGCAATAAATCACGAAAACCCTGTTCACATGAATAACTTGAACACAAATGAAAGCTCTGGAAAACGAACTGCGCATTTATACTTTTTCGCTGCGATACTACTGCCATCTGTATATTTGCATATTGCTATCCCATGACTTTTGTCACTTCAGTGTATTCTGCTACATTTTAAAATTGTTTAATTAATAAGTAATGAATAAAGTTAGATTACAGAAGAAATTGCCAGATTAAAAAGTATTAAATATAAAATATTTACAGCAAAATGGAAAAGAGGCTCTTATAATAGGCTTTAAAGATTAGTGTTATACTAAGTGGATATGTTGAAAAACGAAGCCACTGATTTTTATAAAACTAATGAACAGCATTGTTACAAATTGTTTTACTGAAATTATTATTGCATCCCCAACTCTTGGCAACATTAGAAACAAGCTTACACATATTCCAAAATATATTTTGGTTACTTGGTACTTGAGTATAAAAGGCGGGTATAATGCGAACATTTTATGCTGCGCAGAACTATTCTTGCAAAATAAAGGAAAATGCTTGAAAAATCTGTAAAAAATGAAATCTTTTTTATTGAAAAATATCCTTTTTCTCTTTTTAAGTTAAATAAAAAAGTTTTAAAATGATAATTTATTATTAAATTACTGTCGAATAAAGATCTTAATTGTAGTTCAGTTCTAATTAATATCATTTTAATAAAAATCTGCTCTCTAAAAAATGCAATATTTTTTCTTTTGTCATAAATAATAACTTTAAACTAAAATAGATTCAAGATATAGGAAGAAATACGTCAGAAACTCTCATACTTGAACTATCTTCATTTCTTTATAAACAATATCTATACTACTCATTTCAAATAAATTCTGAGACTGATTATATTTTCAAAGTCATTGTATATGTAATCGAAATAGATGTACATGAAAGACAAGCTTTCCGATTGTACTATAAACAGTTTGCAGATTGTATGTGTCAGGGTAATTCAATATAGTTAACATTATTATTCTCCACACTATGTACCGATTCGCAATCGTTTCACTTGAGATATTTATTTTAATTAATTTCACTAAAATATTTTAGATATAATTTATATTATTGTTTCTCCAAAAATATCTTTAATTTTGCCTTAACTTACCATTTGCACTATGTTATTTTTATAATATTACGTATAATCTGATTTTTATATACAAAAAGTTAATATACAGCAATCATATGCTATCAAAGAACTATTGAAAACGCAATTGTTCACTTCTACTAGATTTTGCATTACTGTAATTTCACCTTTTTACTTCTATCTATACTACTATTATATAGTTATAAAACAAGAACTTTTTTCCTTAGTTTTCGATATAGGAAGAAAATTACGTAATTAAATATTTGAGGAAACAAGGGAAACAATTTGAATCGCACGGTATTAATGTAATTTATTATTGAAAAAAATATATAAAATTCTCAAAATACTTGCACAAGTAATAAATTGGTATATTTAAAGGATTTTTTTTTTTTTGAAATTTTGTTACGGTAGAGAAGCGATACAAT
This sequence comes from Argiope argentata, assembly GCA_026289955.1. Taxonomy (NCBI): domain Eukaryota; kingdom Metazoa; phylum Arthropoda; class Arachnida; order Araneae; family Araneidae; genus Argiope; species Argiope argentata. Next base: position 75,084 of record JAOUZG010026363.1, on the reverse strand, counting down.
TAATATCTATTTTCAGCCGATATTATAATAAGACTTTCTATAATATTACTTTCGGAATTTATATAAGATAATTCCTAAAATAAGGCTAAATTTTAATTATAGTTAAAATATTGTTACAAACCAGTAAATTTTCTTCCTAACATGAGCAGTGTTATCGTCAGAAAGGCCGACTTACAATTATCTATATTGCTACTTTTGTGCCGAACCAGTAATTTCAAAGCTTGGCGGGAACCTTGGAAACCTTTTGGTGACAAAATGGAAATAATTAGAAACTTCGAGAATGTTCACGATCCATCCGAAAGGAACCAAGATGCGCTTTGATTGGTCTAGAAGGTTCTCGACTCGTCTACTGGGAGCCATAAGTGGCCGGCAGCCTGAAGCTGAGAAGACCCGGGGGAAAATTGAAACGGAAACGGAGCCAAAAGCAAGTCACGAGTCGTCGAATTGCTAGCGATACAATGGCTGAAGAGTCCGACAGACAACCAGTGTCTGGAGATCAAGCGAGAGCTAAACTGAACTGATGTGTGTTGTCCTGTGTTCGTCTCAGTTGTGCATATTTGTCGTCTGCGTATTCGTATTCCTTGTGTTAGTGTCTTCGTGTAAATAAATGCCGTTGTTGCTTTTTTACTGAGGCTTGCTGATTGTGTCTTCGCATCGTACACCACGAACTCGGAGAGAATTATTTATAACAATTTTCACATTTTCATTCTTCATAAAGCAGTCTTGTTTAACATTAGTTTAGGTGAGTATATTTTATATCTATTTTCATCTATAATTTATAATTATCTCATATACAAGCTCAGAAATGCTGAAAGAGATTCTTCACTTAATCTTAGAATATGTGTCATTGAAGAAAGTGAAAGGATAATGAATATTTCAAGTTAACATTGGTAATTATATTCGAAGATAACAAATCCAAAAACATGGTTCAATTGTAAAGTTCTCGAAGATAAATCAATATATCGTTCTTGTTGTAAGGCAGCTGTTTAAAATGTAAAGGCCCCTCCGAAAATATGCTTCATGCGATGACTTAAAGCCAGACGGGATCGAGCTTCATGAATTGATATTTATATTTTTCCAAAGGAGAAACCTAAAAAAATGGATGTGACTAATTTCTTTGAAGAAGGTATATGTATTATATCAGGACTCATTTTTTTTCAATTCCAAATATGAAGGCTTTCTAGGACAGAGGAAAGAGTTCATGCAAAGCAAAAAACTACAATTATTTGTCTAGTTATTAATATAGAATTTGAATAAGCCTTTAACAATGAGATTTTAAAAAGGATAATTTTTAAAAATTGCATGTGTATTTTTGTTAAATTATAAATGAATCAGTTTATTAATTTGAATGTAAAGTGTGTGATTAGAAAGGTAATTTGAAGGCGCAGTTACTTTTATCCAAAAAATTAAATTTACAAAATATATGAATTATAGCTTTATTTCAAAAATATATTTGATAATGATAAGGAGTCTAAGGAAATTTTAGAGTACCATTTGTATTCAAACCAGTATCATCTCTAATATAATTGAAGCATACACGATCAGAACCTATATTTGGGACAAATACCCAATAAAAGAATCTAATTTTTCATGGATTTTTAAAATATGAATAAATTGATGAAACGTATAAATTAAGTTTTAATTAACCTTAACCATCATTTAGTAGTTGTCTTCAAGAGATGATTAAATAAAGGAAATTAGAAAATGTCGATTTTCGATGTTTGCTAAAATGTCTCTGGAACCTCATTCACTGCGGTGAAAGAATTACATATTGGGTATTAATTTTCAATAAATACATTCCTTTAGATGAGCAAAAACAAATGCTGTATTATTAATAGTTTTCTAAATGTATGAAAACAGGTTATTGACTTTAACTAATAAATTAAATAATTATTGTTTTGATAGTTACCTGATTTTGATTAAATTTCTGTTGAAATTGTATCCTATTCAAAAATTTTGCATAATGAGGGTATGCTTATTTTTTTACAAAACTTTAAAAAAATTATCTATAAAGGAAATTTACAATTTCTTGCCGAGACAAAGTTAATTTCTCAATTTGTCCTTCGATGGATTTTGACTCTAAAGAAAACAGAATGAAACATCTACACAGCCATAAATTTTAATATCTGTTTTCGTTACAAAAACCTATTTGTTATAGAAATTTCTCAGTAAATTTCTAAAATGCGTCAAAAGATTTTAATGGAAAAGTTGTATATCCGGGCAACATTTGTTTTCCAGCAGTGAAACCACATTTAGAGTTGAATACTGTTTCTCAAAACACTCGGTAATTTTTGAAAACATGCCATTTATCTTTTATTACATCGACAAGAATAGGTCAGAGGATAAATAAACGCTAGATTTTATTGCAATCAGAAGAAGAGACAAATAACTAATAACTTAATAATAATTAATTAATTGAATAACTTAAGGACTTAACTAATAATTTAAACTAATAAGAATAAATAGAGATCATCGCAACAAACTTTATATATACTTCTAAAGAGGAAATTTCGAAATTGATAGAGCATATTCTCTCTTTGATTGGAAGAAAATGCTGTGCATTCGATGACAGCACCCTATTTAAATTCTTTATATTTCTACTTAGTGCATAAATTCAATTGAATTTTGACTAGGCACTAGGCATGCTAGAAGAATTTTCATTCCGTTTAGTAACACTAAGTTGCTTATATATTACATTATTTTGCTAAGTGAGGGGAAAAGACTAATTTAAAAAAAAAAAAGTTTGAAAATTTTTAGCCATTATTAATTTTAATCAATTAACTGGTCTACAAAGTTTATTTGAAATTATTTTGGAAATGCATTGAGTGTCAGAATTAACTGAAACGAAACAAAATCTTAAAAGGAGTTTGAAATGAGGACTTTTGATTAAATTTCTTTGAAATGAAAGAAAATTCTATCAAGAACTGCAATTTTTAATTAAACAGAACATCCAAATAAAATGAAAGATATTTATGATAGAAATAAAGTAATAAATGCTGCTTATTCTATTACAATTTCAATAAATTCATATAAGAAAAATATTGTTTAAGTAAAATAGAAATTCTTGTTTACAACGTTATTATTTATTTGTGTATTAATGTAAAAATTAATTTTGAATCTGTTTTTATTGAGATTTTATCGTTTTTAAAGTTATTAATCATCTCACTATTTCTATCACGGGAATGAAATTCTTTAAGATATAAGGGTAAATATATTACGTTTTTAGCGTAGAGGGCTCGTATTGAATGGACTTAACTTCAAAAGAGCACAAACAAATTTTACAGCTAATAACAGATATTTACAGGATGGCATGAGAAAGTAAAACTTCAGATAAACACAATCCAGCAGTCAACATTCACTTAGAGCGTAAATGCAAGCCTTACGCACAATAAACACAGACTGTAAAATAGCTATTGTATAGCACAGCAAACAGTAAATCACAGCGAGATCAATAATACAACGTTAACAGCAAACGTAAACGTTAACTAGCAACAAGCGAGAAAAAGATTCCGCTAGTCCGGCGAGATGCTTCTCTTCCGAGAGGAGTAAAATTCTTAACTAACCAATTGACTGCCAGGTTAAGGCAACCTTTCCCTTACATAGGCGAGCAAGCGTACGCGAGGCTTCGTGAAAGGTCCAACGGCTACTACCAGACTATTCCTTTCGCCAAACTAACCCAGCTAACACGAAGCTCCTCGCCAAAGACCGCCAACCTTGGGGCGCCTCCACGGTACTCGTCCGCTTGTAACATTGCCCCCTCCTCAAGGACTACTCGTCCCGTGCAGTACAGACCCCGAACAGAAGACACTCAAAAGTTACATTAACAAAGACACAAAATAACGGACATAATCATTGAAAAAGAATTAACATAAAGAACACTATTACAAATATACAGGTCATATTTACATAAATGAAGAAACCATGGTTTCAACTAAATATTTAAAGTGTGACCATAATAAGGGGATAGTCGATCATAATGTACTACTCTTGGTTTTGAGATCGGTGGCTTCCTCATTCGAGCCACGACGTCATTCAGTCTTTTCAGGACTGTATAAGAGTCTTCCCAGGTAGACTGCAGCTTCGGAGAAAGACCCTTTCATCGAATTGGGTTCCAGAACCCTACCTTGTCACTTTCCTTGAATTCATGTCCGGTGGCTTTAGTGTCACACCTGGTCTTCATCTTCTCCGTCGCTATGTTGATCCGATCTCGGGCAAACCTGAGTACGATTTCTAAACGGGCCTGGAGTTCTTGAACATAATCCACAGACGAAGAAGGCGTATCCGGTGGACATCCGAACAGAAGATCCCAGGGCAGTCGGAGTTCCCGTCCAAAAAACATCTTGGATGGTGTGAAGGCAGTCGTTTCGTGAACCGCGCTTTAAAAAGCAAGCAGGAACAAGGGTAGTTTCTAATCCCAGTCATGTTGGTTTTTTAAAACGAAAAGAGAGAGGCTATTTAGAATCGTACGATTGAACCTTTCTACCATGCCGTCTGATTGGGGATGAAGAGGTGTTGTCTGAGTTTTGTCGAATCGAAGGAGTTTACAAAGTCCTTTAGGACTCTGATCAAGGGAGGAATTTACAGTAGAAGTAAAATTCCTCCCTTGATCAGAGTGAAACTGAAGAGGTGTTCCGAATCTGGAAATCCAGTTCTGAAGTAAGACTTCTGCTACAATAGTCGCCTTTTAATCAGGAATCAGATAAGCCTCTGGCCACTTTGTGAAATAATCCATAATGACCAGAATGTTTCTATTTCCATTGTCTATCCGAGGAAGAGGTCCCAAGATGTCAAAGGCGATTCTCTCAACTGGTGCACCTACATTATACCGATGTAACTTACCACTGCTGCGTGTTTTTGGTCCTATACGGGCGTTACAGTCATCATATGTTCTGCACCATTCTCGAACATCCTCTTTCATGCTATTCCAATAGAAACGTTCCCGGAAATCATGAATTGTTTTCATGACTCCGTAGATGCCACCTGCAGGACTGCTCTGTAACTCCTTTAGAACTTGATTTATCCTTATCGGGGAAGTACAAGTAACCACTAAAATGACTTTCAATCCCCGAACTCTCATTTTCTATAGAAAATGCCGTTTCCAATTTCGAGTGAATTCTAGAGATCTTAATAATGTTTAGTTCAAGTACTGAGGCTTGAAATATCCTGCCATTCAGGTCTGGAATTGTTTGATTGCATAAATTCTATAATCGGTTTAATGTCAGAATCATTTTTTGTTCCTTTGGAGCCTCTTCATCACTCCAGGAATGAGATTGAGGTGAGACAGCTCCTGCAATTTGGCGTACAGTTGATGTATCAATCCCATATTTCGTTTCCGAAGAGGAGCAGTAGCGACAATCTTCAAAGCAGGGCTTTCTTGACAAGGCATCTGTATTTCCTCTTCCAGAAACCAAATTGAAAAGCGTCACGAATTCTGATGTGGAGTGCAGGGAGTTAGTTTTGAAGTCAATTACAAAATCATATTTCTTAAGAAAGTCCATTCCAAGTATAAAATCATCTGCAATTTCCGCTACGTAGATCACATGGTCATAAGTAGCAATCCCAAATCTAATTACAATATTCATTTTCCCAATAATTGGGATTCTATCACTAGTGACCGTTTGAAGGGTGACGCAGGACAGTGTCCAGAGAATTTTCCTTCTGATTTGTTCTGCAACATCTTTACGCATGATGGTCTCGTTGGCTCCTGTGCCAACGATTATTTGGAAGGGAATTCCGTCGACGAAGGCTTCAACAAATAAACCATTTTCCCCGCCGCCTCAAGTAGATATCTGTAAAACTCTAAAATGGGGCTTTTTCTCATCTGGCAACCTCCACCCCGCAAGAACACCAAATTCTGGTTTTCTCTAGTTACTTCGAAAAGAGTCTTTAACCTGTTTATCTAAGAGGGCTGGACAATTCCTTTGAACATGGCCTTCGTCGCCGCGTTTCCAAAATTTCACAGTTTTCTGGCCATGTTTGTTGGTTCAAGCAACTCTTTTTCGGATAAACTGGAAAATTTTCTTCACAATTTCAGTTAGATTTTGCAGCGAAGGATCCAATGCATCTTGGACAGTAGCACCTCTTACTGAGTGGCGATCCCTCCGTGCAGCTTGCTGAGCGGCTTCAAATTTCATTGCATAAATCAAAGCTGCTTTCAGATCTTTTAATTCAGCCATTCGCAGGGACTTTTGTATCTCTGGATCCCTCACACCATCAATAAAATACTGCAGGGCCAGTGTTTCCCGTACTTCGGCAGAACAGTCGGAGAAGGCAAGATGGAAGAGTATCTCTACATCTGCTGCTAGAACTTGCAGACTTTCTTCGATCTTTGTTGCCGAGTCTTTAATGGCAGAAGGCTATAGTCCTGGAGGCATTTTTTCCCGAAGCACAACTCCGGAGCGTTTGAAAGAGCATCAAAGTCCAGATGTTGATCTTCAGGAACAGTCCTCAAAATATCAGCAGCTTCAGCCCGTAGTAATGCAGCCAGTTGATGAGCCTTCGTGACTGGATCCCAACCATTGGTTTCTTCGACGATGGAGAATTGAGTCTTGTAGACTTGCCAAGATGTTTTTCCATCATAAGTGGATATTTTTATGCTTGATTTAGGAACAACAGGCACAGGTTGAGCTATTTCAGGCTCTCTAACATTCGGGGATTGGTTTTCAAATTTTACCTGTACACCTTCCATTTTCTTAGATTTTTCCTCAAATGCATTGAATCTTTCGTCCACTTTTTCAAATTTCTCTTCAAGACTCTGCTGGATATTCCGAATCTTTGTATCGTTCTCTTGAACCTTTTCCGCCAAAGCATCCATTTTGGTGTTGATTGCTACAACAATAATAGCTTGGCCTTATTCTATCTCCTCCATCCTCGCTTGCCCTTCTTTCATTTCTTTAATGAAAGCAAGAAACTGTTCGAATTTTGCTTTATCTGCTTCTTCCATCGCTCTAGTTTTCACCATTCAATCCCATTTTCTGACGCCAGTTGTCACGTTTTTAGCGTAGCGGGTTCGGATTTAATGGACTTTACTTGAGGCCAACACAAAAAAGATTTATTTACAGCTATTTACAGGATGACTTGATAAAGGAAAACTTAAGATAAACACAATTCAGCATTCAACAGTCACTTACAGCGTAAATGCAAGCCATACGCACGATAAACATAGACTGCAAAACAGCTATCGTAAAGCACAGCAAACAGTAAATCACATCGAGCTCAATAACACAACGTCAACAGCAAACGTAAACGCAGCTCACTAATAACAAGAGAGAAAAGTAATCTGCTAGTCCGGCGAGACGCTTCTCTCCCGAGAGAGAGAAAGACTCTCCACTAACTCACTGACTCACTGCTAGGTAACGGCAACCCTTCCCTTACATAGCCGAGCGTGCGACGGGATACCTGACTATTCCTTTCGCCAAACCGACCCGGCTGGCGCGCAGCTGGAAGAATGCTTACATTATAAATATCTACTTCAATAATTGAAGAGAAATAAGAAAATGAAGCTTCATTATGGTGAATACTGCAAACTGGAAGAACCAGGCAATTATGCTTTTGTCGGACTTTGATGTAATTGGATTTTATTAAGATGATTTACAAACATAATGATAAGAATAGATCGACAGCCTCGTCGTAAATTTAAAAGGCTTATATTCATTCTTCTGGTATCTGCATCAACATCTGCTTACATTTTCTTAATAAGGATGAATATTGTTAAGAATAAGAGGTTTAATTAAAATTAAGCACAACTAGTTTTCTTGACACACCTAGTGATTGCTAAAAGTGAATAGTTGTAACACAAATAACAATAATTGATCACTGAGTTATTTTAAATTTACAAGTATGTTCAACCAATTTACTTCAATTTCTTTAATCTTCA
>JAOUZG010026363.1:18586-46409 GCA_026289955.1 Argiope argentata | reverse complement strand
TTCCTAGAATTTAAATTAAAGCCTCTCACTTTACAATGCAGTCCTCCACTTTTTGTTTTCAAGCCATAATTTTTTGATCCACCTGAAGAATAAAATGTCAAAATTAAAATTTATGCCTCTCTCTTTCTCTCTCATACACGCGCGAACGTACAAAATAAACTTACCGGGAACGAAATTTATTACACTGTCACCATCCAGTTCGTGATGTGAAATCTCCAAGAATATTTCCCAGGGGAGGATTGTTTACGGGCCTCTCTAGCAGAAATAATGGAATTTGTATCGTGGTAAAGATAATTTCTTCTCAATTTCTCTATTTCACACACAACTTGCGTTCCCGAGCATTGGTAATGGGAGTGAGGAATACATTAATTAAAACATTCTGAGACACAAATTATTTCCTGAATTCTCAAAGGATTTCGGCTGCTTCCAGTGTAGGAAGATACATGTCTTTAATCTGGAAGGAGAAGTTCGTGATATTTTTAACTGTGATAATAATAGTAATTTGTATGATAAAAAAAATTCTAAACTGAATGTTCTTACACAATACCTATATTTTTGAAGGGTCAACAAGGAGCTTTTGAAATTAGGAACTGTATGAACATAGATCAATTGCTTAAGTGTAGTATTTATTCCACATCTGTAAAAAAAATTTAATATGAATTAAAAAAATACTATAAAGGCTTATCATGCGATAACAGCATTAATGATATTTTTACTTTTCGAAAGGAACTGTTTAAAGCAAGTTTTACAACCTGTCTTAGCATTGTATTTTTGGAAAATATTTGAGGATCTGGATTGATACTCTTTTTTATACTCCCGATTGTAAGCTATATTTGGTTCTTCGGTAGTACAATTAATGGGACATCAACTATTCTCTTGTTTTATTTTCAGAAAACATCTATATGTGTTCTCAAAAGAGAATTGGATGATCTGGGGAAATGGTACGACATCTCATACATCATCATTCTCATTCCCATCCAGCCTTAGTCGAGTGCGATCGGCAGTCCTACCTTGACTTATTTACTATAAGTCCCTGGCTAATTGTATGTGCTTCAACTAAATATTTTCAATTATTAATTAGTTTTATAAATTTATTCACTATTTTCTGTCAGTACTTTATTTGTTTAATTTGTGAACGTTTTTAATACTGCATCACTTTTGCTAAATTATGGCTATTAGATATATCTTGTACGAACCGTGCTTTCCCTGAAGTAAAAGAAACCGAAGCTAAAGGATATACTCTAAATTACCAATTAAAAGTTAGGAGAAATACTAATATTTAAAGTTTGAAATTTCTGGAGTCAATAGGATACGCCTACTTCATCATATTAAGAAATAGAGGGTTATTCTAGAACAACAGAATGTTAATCTCAACTGCAAGGGAATTAAAATAAAGGAATATATTAAAGCTATCAATTATGAATGCAGCAGTGAAGGATGATTTCTGATGTAAATGGTGAGCTAGTAAACAATGAAGTGACCGGGAAACGCCCCCTGTTCAACTAGATCAACTTTAAACAATAACTACAGAAAAGTAATGATATAAATGCTAAGTGAACTAGCATAAAACACCCTAAAATTAGCATTGCACATATGAAAATACTTTGTATTTTGCCAAGAACTGATTTATTCCTTTGCACTTTGCCTCGAAGATGGCTTTGTTTTGGTTTGTCTTGAATCACTTCCCTTAACAGCAACCTTTTCTATTCTACTACCAGATCCTGAGATTTAGAATCTGCCCAACTAGAGCAGCAACTGCATTCATCAAGCTGCTGGACTGGCTTCTGAGAAAATTTGATACCAGATTTTTCTGGGTGGAGTTCTACTTGATCTACTGGGAGGCTTCAACACTTTGAAACTGCAGTTAACTGACGAACTACATTAGATCCGCCTGCTTTACTCTAGAAATTTAGAAGTGAACTGTCCTCCCAACAACAATGTTATGATCATTGTTGTTGGGTGCTAAGTCAACTTTGACTTGACTTTAGGATTTTATTTGATAGCTGGGAATCCTATAGCCTCGACTCTGCAATTAACAACTTGGCTTAAGTTTTCTAGGTATAGTGAGTTAAGAATATTGAATTAGTTTTATATATATGTGTGTTATATATATAACTGTGAAAACGTATTTTCTATAACGTTTCTTTGTGTTTACCGGTAATTGTTTTTAAACTTTTAGATTGGTTGGTTTTTTTAATCTTGAAAATTTGAGTTTGTTTATCTTTTTATAAATATTATAGATTTGAGCTTTTTATTTATTATTCGTGAATATTGTGTAATTTAGAGCATTTTTATATGTTGAACTTACCGATATATATTGAATGTGAAGTTGTTTCAAACTATTAAGATTTTTGTTTCCCCTTTTAATCAATAGTGATTTTTAATCCTTTAAAGAGTTCGTTAAAGTAAAGATTAGTGTTCCCCTTGAGTTTGTTTCCAATGTGGCAAACCAACGGAACGCTCTTCTAGCAACCCTAATGTTGCTGTGTTTACTACTTTTAACAAGGGTTTATTTGAACATGCACTACGACTATTTTATGAAAAATGTTAAATTAAAAATAATAAAAATTATCGATTACAGATTTTAATTTTGTTCTGTATTATAATTTAAGGTCATTTTTACAATTACTAAGACACTGCAATTTTATTTTTAATGTCAACAAGAACAGAAACAATTTTTAATTGTCAGTATGCGCTATACAAAATCGTCTGAATTTCTATTTTATGATATCGTCTGCATTCTTACTTTAAAATTCAGATGCAATGGAATTCTTCGAAGTTCTAGTTATTTATTTATTTTTGCACTAACGGTTAGTTTCCGTAATTTGTTATATCAGTAATTGTGAAAGAGTGGATGTCGGAATCGAAGATAATATTTCGAATCTCCAGAATGGATGAAGGGTATGTGGAATATATATTTTTTTGAGTTGATGAAGTTAGGAAAGGATGCATGTTTGAAATTTTGTATGGAGAATGGTATAATTGCTTCTTTCTCTTTTAACTATGCACTGTTTCTATTATCCACACAGTCCTTATTTTCAATGTGCTAGCAAAGCTACTTGGTTCTCTCTCTCGTTGCTAGCGACGCCGTAGGATGTTTTTTTTCAAAGTTAAAAAATTCTTCCTGGTGCCTTGTACAGAAGCCGAAGGTATCACATGCTCTATGTTTTGCTTTGCACAACAGACCAGCGCAATCAGTCAGAAGAAAAAAACAATACTTATCAGCAAAAGGTCCTAATTATATTGCAGAAAGAGGTAACCGTAACTATTCCACAGAAGTGTTTGTTTATTTTGGGCACCATTTTTATCGGCGCCTAGGCATCCTTAGCGTAGCAAGGACAAACTAAATATCACTTTTACTCATTTGAAATACTGTTTTTAATAGAAGGCCCTTTATTGATGATTAATTCTGCCTTTTAGGAAACTAAATTTAATATATTCGTTATTTCTCTTAAATGATTTAATGCAAGAAAAATGACTCGTCAAGAAAGACTAAAAATTATGTCAAAGAAAGGAGCATGTTTTATTTTTGTTTAAATAAGTTTGGTCATTGTTCGAAATTTTGTGGTAATATTTTTTGTATAAAATGTAAATTGGGCTCTAACCCCCATTATAAAATTATAAATAAAATGTCTAATTCTAAAAATGTTCAGAATAATATGGATGACATTAATCGTAATTCTATTTCAGAGGTAGCTCTTTCAAGTCCAGGCAGAGGTAGGATGGTTTATTTACAAACGCTTGAGGTCATTATACCAGGCCAGGGTCGTGAGAAACATATTCGTCTGGTTTTTGATTCTCGTTCAATGAGTAGCCATATTAGTGATAAGATAATTAAGGAATTGGGTTTAAAGCCCCACCGGGTTGAAACTATTATTAATACTTTATTTGAGGGGATTGAAACCAAGCGAAGGGGAAAAGGTCTGTATGCTATAGAAATAAAGACTTTAGATGAAAGTTTTTCGGTATGCTTAGAAGCACTTTTGGAAGAAAAGATATGTGGGTTCGTACCTAAGATAAATAATCGAATCATTTTAAAAGAATTGAAAAACCGAAAAATTGAAATTACAGATTCTGTTTCTGGAGAATATGAAATTGATATTTTAATTGGTGAAGATCTTTTGGGAAGTCTTTTGATGAAAAATTATAGAATTACATTGTGGTTTATCTGCGGTTCACATCAAATTAGGTCGGACTATAATGGGTAAGCAGAAGGGAACATGCTCGATGAGAAAAGTCATGACAACCCTTTCAATGCACTGTAGAAGTGCCAATTTGAAGGAAATGTGGGATTTAGAATGTTTGGGAATAATGGATCCAACTCATCGCATTACAGGAAGAAAGAGAATAGTGAACATATAAATGATTTTTGTGAGAAATTAACCATTCTGCCATATGGAAGATATGAGGTTCGATTATCTTGGAAATCTGATTCTATTAATCTCCCAAACAATAAAGAGTTGGGCGCGTCATGAGAATTTTTAAGCGCATGATAGCTCGAGGATTCCTTTACGAGTACCAAAAGGTTTTTGACGATTGGGAGAAACTGAAAATAATCGAACGTGTCCCAGGAAAAGAATTAAAAAAGGAAAAATACCATTATTTGTCACATGGTCCCGTGAAAAAAATGAAAAGTGAAACCACCAAGATACACCCTGTTTTTGACGCTTCTGCCTACAAGAAAGGAAAACCTTCCTTAAATCTTCGCTTGTTTAAAGGAATTAATCTTATAGAACTTTTCCCTGATGTTATTGATAGATTCGGAACATATCCTATTGGTTTAAGTGGAGACATCGAGAAAGCCTTTTTAATGTTTCTGTTCTAATCAAAATAGAGAATTTTGAAGATTTTTCATCATTGAGATCATTGAGAGAACACATACGTTGATGTCAAAGGAAGGTTTCAATCTGAGAGGCTGGGTGAGTATTGTGACATGTGAATTTATCTCGAAATATTTTGACGATGCTTCTGTTTTGGGCCTTTTAGAGAATTTGGATAGTGATAAATAAGATGCAACATTGAATGTGAAGTTCTATCTTGTAAAACTGTAATTTCTAAGCGATTAATATTACCTTCAGTACAAAACATTTTGGACCCACTAGGAATATTGTGTGCTGTTACTTTGTCACCCAAAATACTGTTACAGGACACTTGGAAATTAAAATTATGATGGTGTGTTGAGTTGACACCGGGTGTACCTAAGAAATGTTTTAAATGGGAGAATGAATAGTATTTATTGAAAGAAATGTGTCTGCCCAGATTCATGCCTTTTATTGAGGGTTCTGAATTGCATGTTTTTGTCGATGCAAGCCAGGTTGCTTATTTTGCATGCGTTTTTGTCAGAACTATGCTTGAAGCAGAAACTAGTGTTTCTTGTTCGTGCAAAGACTAGAGTAGCACCTCTAAAACCTTTGACCATTCCGCGGTTAGAGTTCATGGCCTGTTGCATAGATGCAAGATTTGCCAATTCGATTCGTTTGCACTTGATTTGCTGAATATAAAGGTGACATTTGTTCGGATTCAGAGGTTGTACTATGGTGGATCAAAGAACAGGGTGACTGGTCGGTTTTTGTAACCAATCGTGTTCAGGAGATCAGACAGTTAACCCAGTCACAGTTATGACGGCATTTTCCTGGTGTTTTAAATCTAGCTGATGTTCTGTCAAGGGGGTCTTCTGCTTGTCATTTGTTAAATTCTAGGTTGTGGGAAGATCCCACATGGTTAAAGAATGCACCTGAAATCTGGCCAAAAAATGAAATTTGTTGTGAACCCCTGGATGATCATACTGAAAGTAAAAAATCTAAAGTGGTTATTTTGAATGTATATAATGATTTTTTTCCTTGGTATTGTTTAAAGATGTCTAATTATAACAGAATGATTGATGTTTTTCCATATATTTTGTGCTTTGTGATAACTGTCAGAAGAATTGTACTCTAATTATTGGTTCGATACTTTCTTTTGAAGAAATAGACAAAACTGAAAAATGTTTGATAAAATTACTACAATGCAAGTTTTTAAAGATTTTTAGTGACTTAAATCTTATAATGCTATATCTGTATTTAAAGATAAGATATACTCAGAGTTAAAACAAAAATCACCTACCGAAAAGATGATGAGTCCTTTTTGACTCCTATTTTGTTACCTGGTAAATCTCTTTTTACTAGACTGTTAATAAAAGCTTTTCACATTAAGAGCTGTCATGTGGGCATACAACTTATACAAACTATTTTACACGAAAAAGTTTGGATTTTAAAAGCTCGGCGAAATCTTTCTAGTTGGCGACGATACAAAAAAACGTTTATTGTGGCCTTTAGCAGAAATCACTGAGCTGATTTCAGGAAAAGATGGTAAGGTAAGAACGGTTAGGGTACAGAACCCAGAGGGATGCATGGTACGTCCGATCCAACGCCTATTTCCTCTGGAAATTCAGCCGAATGAATCTCAAATAAATATGGAATATAGTGAGGGATCTTGTGTCTCAATTCCAAATTTGAAAACTGATACTTTATCTACTGACGAAATTGTAAAGAAGTTCACCCGAACTGGAAGCTGTATTAAAAAACCTGAAATGTTAGATCTTTTAAATTGTGTGAGTTATAGGTTTGAGAGTCTCGTCGACCCTCAAAGGGGGGGAGAATGTTGCACAATCAACCAAAAAAAATTCTTAAATGGAGCTGCAGTGAACTGAGTACTGTATTAATATAAGCAGATCGGCGGTATTTGTGTATTCTGGGGAGTTGTAACTAACTGTAACGTATTTTGTGTTGTATCTTTAGTGTTTGAGTTAAATGAAGCAAGTTGGATCAAATGTACCTTACTGAACTTATTCAAAATGATGGAACAGGTGGAAGCTGCTAAGAAACTTTACCCAACACAAACAGTAAGCAAACGGCGGAGTCAGAGGATGTGGTCTTGGCTAAGTCTAGAAAGCCCGACTGGTCCAGCTACGATGACAATTGGGAATTAGTACTGGCAACTCTAAGAAAAAAACCCTTATATCAGCTAATACCGATAATGCGAAACATAATAACAATTTGGACAAAGACATTGAGACATCATGCGAGTTTATAACACCTGAGAGGTGCCCCCCCCCCAGATTGTCATCTGCAATATTGTTAAGGACATCGAAGGAGAATTAGTCAAAGGGATAAAAACATATTCTTATCAAACCCACATAAAGTCTAAAATTCAACATAAATTTTTAAATCCCAGCAAAAAATTATGAGAAGCGTCATTGGGTAATCTCAGTCCCATCCAAAATTTACAAAGAGATCAAAGGAATAGGGATTAAATTTTATCTGTGTTAGACTTAGGGCAATAGAATTTATCAGCTTTAAACAATGCAGAATATACATGGGCTTTGGATGTATGTCCCAAAATTGCTCCAATTGAAGTGAAATAAGATGCGGAATATGTGGGGGAAAGCAGTTGACCCCATTGGAGAAATCTGCTATGCATCAATTGCATTAGACTTAGCATTAGATTGCCACCAGACTTAGGGAACAATTTGCTGGATAAGTCATAGATGTCTCAATAGGAGATACAAGAACTCTCTCAAACAGCGATATTTAATTAGAAATAGAACTAATTAGAGGTAGTAAAAAACTTAGCAGTATACAAATCAACCTGATCCTTTGCAAGGCTGCTCATACTGGGATCTTTCAGGTCACTAGAGAGGTTTAGATTTAGATTTTGTTGCAGTCTAGGGAGCATATCACTTAAAAGGAAAAACACCCTTACCTCATATTTTTGATTTTATCTCCCACGACAAAAATGCAATTATCAATATTTTAAATAAAAATTTAAACTTTTACTACAAATTCAGTACAAAAAAACACACCCACAAAATATTCAATATAATAAATTGCTATTGGATTCACGATGACTCTAACAGCTTAATTTAGGAAATTAGTTAGTTTAACTATCATAATGGTCTTAATTTAACCATTGGAAACTTGAACTGCAAGGCTAAACGATGGAGCTATGACACAGACAACATCATGGCGATTAAGTTGACCGAGCTCATGGAATCGAATCACTTACATCTATGTAATATCGCTATTCATGGTTCGACATTCCAATCTACTATTCATATGAGGTTCTTACTTTAATATTAATTAAATTATCATTCTCTATTAACGTCAAAAACTGGAAGATCCTGTACATACTCCCAATACAAATGTATTTGCTTAAAAATTCAATTAGAAGACGTTATGGAGACTGGTTAGTTCTTAAAAACACAATATGGAATTAACTAGTTCATTAGGGCTGCCAAAAAGGATTTTAAAATCTACAAAAATTAACTGCTGAATCCTGACAGCCCTACAGAAATTAATATTCTTTCAAAACAATTTTGTAAATTCTCGCAGAAATTTTAAGAAGAAACCTAAAACGTATGCCAGTGATCTCAAATATTGCAGCAATCGAACTAACAGATTATTTAAAATTATATAAACAAAACACATATAGGACAATATTGGCGATACCTTGATTTCAGCCTAGGAGATAGAATACAGAAAACAAAGAGCCGCGTATAAGAAACAACTTTTAACTGCCAAAAGAAAGGTATGGGGAAAATTTTGCTGATACTACAATGAAACGTTCAGGTTCCAGTTTTCAAAATACTGTAAAAGCCAAAATTGATCCCTTTTTCCCAGGGAAGACCCCTATCCGTCTACGTCTAAAAAGCCACTTTTGGTAAAAATTTACAATTTTTTTTTATTTTTAAAGTACATATTTTTAGCTTTCTAAATCTATGTTTATTTTTCTTCTACGATTATTAGAAATGGAGATATGACGAAAATTTGATATTTTTAGTCTGTTTATCTAATATACGCTCCTTAAATCATAAATTAATTCATTTTTTCAATTCATGACACACTATATGCAAGCCACTGAATTTTGAATTAATTTTCAGCTCTTAATATACAGAAGAGATTGGCAACAGCTGTTTCTCGAACATTGTTGACATTTGAAAAGGCTCAGATTATCCGGAGGACACATTGGGGATCAATTCAGGTTCTAATCAATACCTGTAAATGGCGCTAGTAGTCTGCAGCCCTCTTTAGGTCTTAACAAGAACTATAATAGGAGTTATAAGATTTGGCAAACAAGCATATTTTTGGCAAATTAATCTAATCTTTTAATTTTTTTTACTTTTTTGTTTTCTATTTTATTCCACTAAAACTTAGAATCATCTAACAGTTTTGTTTCTTTTACTCTTTCTGAAACTTTACTCGTTTTTTTTACTTATTTCTTTCACACTCACTTTCAATAATTTATCTGATAATTTTTTTTACTTGAATTTGATGTAAATAAATGATTTATTATTATTAAAATGTATTTATTTATTAAAATTTTTAAAGACATTTACTAAAAGTTATTATTTATTAAATAAATTATCAAAAAATATAAATATTATTTATTACTCTTTATTTATTTTATTATTATATGATTTTTTTAATTGGAAAAAAAACGTCTCCAACCTTGAAAAATAAAAACATTTTGATGTAAAGTTTAATAAATAAATGAAGCAAAAATATCATAAGATTTTTTAACTAAAAAGATATATATAATATACTTTTATTTTAACGATGAATAAAACTTTTTTTAATAAGAAAACATTTTGGAAGTTATTATTTTTTATGTTATTACGCTTTGAAATAACATTTGGCTGCAAGGATTCTCTGTATAAAATTTTTAACTATATTATTTATTTAAACTATATTATATTTTTAACTTCTTTAGTAATAAAAAGGAAAGTGTGTGTCTGAAGAGGAGAGTAAACGTGCTTTGGAGAGTGTGATGTATTTTTTTGACGTGCAATTTTTATTACTCAAAAATGGCAACAGTTAATTTTTTGAAAAATAATAACTTCCAAAATGTTTTCTTATTAAAAAAAGTTTTATTCATCGTTAAAATAAAAGTATGTTTATATATATCTTTTTAATTAAAAAATCTTATGATATTTTTGTTTCATTTCAACTAGTGATGGGAAATCTCGTTCATTTCAAAGATTCGACTCAAAATCGTTCGTTCACCAATTTGACCCGTTCGTTTCAGGTCGTTCGCGAACGACCTTTTCAGACTCATCGAACGAAAGAATCAACTCTTTCGTTCGCGAACGAATGAACTGGACTCTTTCGTTCGCGAACGATTAAACTTGACTCTTTCGTTCGCGAACGATTAAACTAGACTCTTTCGTTCGCGAACGATTAAACTAGGCTCTTTCGTTCGAGAACGAACGACTTTGTTGCTTCTGTGCTGACTCATTACGTCACTTCCCAATCCGGAAATTTCCGGTTGTATTGTGATTATTGTGTTTACTTCTCGACGCATGTGTTGTTATTTTGCTAAATAAAGAATTTATTCAGGAGCATAAGCCGGAAATAAAGCCTCCTTTCTCTCTCTCTCTCTCTCTTGCTAAATAGATTGTTCTTTCTGAGAAATATGTTATACATAAAACAGAAAAGGGGGGAATGCTTACACTCTTATGATTCTATTCCCCTTTCGCAGGACGGGATGACTGTCTAGGTTTTGTAATTTTAAACATTAGTTATTTTACTGCCTGAGATTACAGTGTTATTTAATGGTGTTTGTAATGCTTTTTAAAAACGTTTTTTTAGGTCCAATTTTACTTTTTATTTTATTATGAAATGTTTCCTTTTATTTATTTATTTTATTTACGTAATTATTTTAATATGAAATTTTGTCAGTACGTAGCTTTATTATTACGTTTAGATAATTCCATAAAAAATAAAGCTCAGTCACCACTGGCACTATTTTAACTTTTGAGATATTATATCATTATTTATAATATTATTCAATAATTTTTAAGTAACATTAGTAATATTTTTATCATGTCAGAACCTGATGTTGTTTTTGAGATGAGGTACTTAGGGTCAACAAAAATCCATAGTCGAAAAATAAAAATTTTATTATCTGCATGAGCATCTCAAAAAAATCAGCTTTTAATAATGTATTGCCATTGCATTTACAAAGCTCCAATTTTTAAAAAATAAGTTAATTATTCCAGCAAATAAAACCTAGAAAAATGTAACTTAGAGCACATGATTATATAAAATGTAATAAATAGGAAATGTGATATATTTTTTAAAATAAAAAAGTGACTAATTCAATGAAACAATTAAAACGAATAAAAATATTATTTAGCTATCACGAGCACGGGTAGATTTACCGTTCGAGAAATTATGTTCTGATATGATGCATTGAAATATGCACGATTTCATTTGAATCTTTTCAATTTATTCATCTTTTATTTATTTTTACTTCCTGGAATATATGCCAATAGTCGTATGAATTGAATTAAGGACAGGATTCACTTTGAACTCAACTTTTGGACAAGCACCTTTGTATAAGTATGCATATGTAAACTGGGTATTTTCTAATTAAAGTATTTTTTCAGTTTTATAAAAATGCATAGTTTTTACTAAAATAATTCTTAAAAATTTATTTTTGTATTCACAATACACAGACTATTGTAAAATTATGCCTATTTTGATTTGACAAAACGTAGAAATAAATATATATATTTACATATATATAAACTATTAATACTAAAAAAATTAAGTCAATTTTCTGAAAGTGCAGACTGGCATGCCGTAAACTCTATGACGAGTTTGGCAGAAAATTTGACAGATGTTTATAAAATATATACTAGGTATGTGTACCCAAACTTTAACTATCCAGCTTTTATCGTTCTGTAGTTCCCCTACTAACTTACGTTTAAAACAGTCAGATAGACAGATTTCTTCTACACTGATGTTACAGAAAATTTGATTGAAATGTATAAGTTTGGTGCTAAGATCTTATACCAAATTTCATCCATCTAGCTCAAAAGGCTTTTGCATTATTTTTGTCAAACATACACATTTTCTGAAAATGTGTTTTCTAATTGAAGGAAGAATGATACGTGGAGATTCATTAAAATCTGGAGTTCAAATTTTTTTGTCAATTGCAATATTTTCTCTAAATTTTATAAATGAGAAAATAAAAATGCTAATTGAAGCATATATATATATACATATATATATATATATAATATAAATTTTTTCTTAAAACCAGAGCGAGATAGTATATTGCAGTGTTTCAAAATTTAACAAAACAAGAATATTTTAGCAAATAAATAATAACATAAAAGCAATTTTAAACAAATGAGAATGAGCACCTTTCTTTCTTTCTTTTTTTTTTCATTTATAACTATTTTCACAGCTGAAAAATAATTGGATTCAATGATACAATAATAGATGTGACATATTTATTTATTTACTTTGAAAAAAAATTATATATATATAAACTTTTAAAAAATAAGTAAATAATTTATCATGACAGCAGTGCACGTGACTTAAATAAAATTTATATTATATTTTTTTTATAATATCTTAAATTTACGAATAAAAGAGCACGCAAAATACAAAAAGACAAATAAAATGTTCGAATTGATTCATTTTAAGACTATATTGTATTATAAAGTATTTCTGAAATGTTTTTTTAATTAGTAGTATTAAAAGGTAAAATTTGGTATCATAACAGAAAAGTCGTAATATACTCCAACATTTTTTCAATAAAAATCTTTTACAATTAAAACTTCCTGAAATCTCCAATATAAATAAACGGCAATGCCCTCCTCCATCTCCATCCACCAGAAGAAGAAGAAAATTCCCACACTTTCTGATTCCAGGAATTGAAAAATGTTATCGCTACCTCCCATAAAATACTTCCTTTTTACTAAACGAGTGTCCAAAATTTGATGTGATAAAAAAGCTAAACGCCGTGTAATCACCCAAGGTCAACTACTAGTCTTTTGCTAAGCGACATTGAAACATCTGCCTCCTCTCCCCTCCCCCTGTTTTCTCATTCTTTTGCGGACATAACCACAAAGATCTTATCTCTAGGAGGTTCAGGCATGAAATAAGCAAGTTCTCCACAGTCGTTCGTAAACAGGAATAACCAGGTCCACACACTCGTTCGCGAACGACTGTGTGGATCCACACAGTCGTTCCCGAACGAACGACTAATCCAGAAAATGGCGACCCGACTCAGTTCGTTCACTTAGATGACCCGTTCGTTTTGACCCGTTCGTTCGCGAATGACCCACCTCTAGTATGAAGCGGATTTTTTGTTTACATTTGTCGATGTAATTTTGAGTCGTTTTCTTTCCTCCTGTTAAAGTTAAAAAATGAAAGACTAATGTGCTGCTGGATACTTTAATGTAAAACACAAGTTAATGCCATGATAAAATGTATTTTTTTAGTTTCCTTTCAACAATCCTGACATTGGTTGTTAGCTTTGGAATGGAAGGTTGTTATTTTCGAAGTTGTGATATGCGCCGTTTATTTTCAAGAAATCATTTAGTGAGTTAATATTCACAAAATTTTGAAATCCAAAAACTGTTCCAGTAATTTTTTTTAGAAAACCCTCTCAAAGGAAAAGAAATCGGTACGTGTATTGCTGTCTAAAACAAATGGGAACAATTAAACAAAATCTTCAATGCATATCTAATTTTCTTTATTTACATTTGATGGAATTTTCTGATAATTTTGAATATGCTTAGAAGATTTTGAAATGTTTACAGGAATATTAAATTACATTTATTCTACAAAATCTTATCTAAATTTAATTTATGCAAGTAAACAAGCTTTTATTGTAAAAACTATTTCTCTTAACTGAAAATTAGTGGCTTTAATGCTGACTTGGGTGGAGGTGAATAAATTTCTTTAAGATTTATTAAATAAATGGATCTTTTCCAATTACTGAAAAATTCAATTTTTGTATTGATTGTTAACAGCATTTATTATTGATGTATTGTATTAAAAGTGCTCTTAATTTGGTAATTGGAATGCTACTTTCTTTAATGCTACTTTTTGCTGAAATAATTCACAAATTACAAAATGAATGAAAATTCAGTGAAAAAGATTCATTTCTGAGAATATTGTTAATAATATTAAAATGAGGGCATTGACAAATTTCATGAAAGAAAAGTTTTTATATGTATATTCTTCTTTTAATTTTGAAGCGGATCCTCAAAAATTAAATATGTCAAAGCATCCATTTGATTTTTTTTTTTTTAAATAAATATCCAGTTGATTTTTGAAAATAAAGACTCCAGATTCATTATTGACTGCATAGAAACAGATCAATCCAACAGAACAGCAAATGATTTCCAGTTTTTATAAAGAAGCAAATATTTTAAAAGATATGATAGTCATAATACTTTCAAGAGCTGTCAACTTCATTTCACCATTACACTGTGATAGCATATCTGACTAGGAATTTTTTGAAATTAAAAGCTATCTGATGGATGTATTAGAACTGAATGATTTTATGATGACAGATAAAAGTTTTCAAATTGAACAAGAACTTTAAAAAAAAAGGATATAAGTTGAAAATAAAATTTTAAGTGACTGTACTCAGTTTAATATCACTGAAAGAATTGATAACTGCTAGATATCTTATATAATATTACAGTAGAAAGAGCCATTTCAAAAATTATAATGAATAAATATTTTGTAGGGTCTGTCCTTTATATGTGCTTATATAATATCAATTACTTGAATGTTGTATAACTTTCAAAGACCATTAATTAACATCAATCAATTTTTTGTATTTGTTTTTTAGTTTTTGGCATTATAATAAAATGCATTTTGGGGTTTTTACTTTTTGATTGTGAACCTTAAAGCTTTCTTTTTCTTGTAGTAATTTATATTATTTTGTTATTGCCATGTAATCACATCTACTAACTTAAGAGCAAAATGGATGGCTTCAGAGATCATTATTACTAGTTTTTCATATGCATTTGTTTACTTGTAATAGATTCAAGTCAAATTTATGTCAGGCAACTGTTCCTATAGTTAGAATGAAATGTCATTAGTTTCTTTATTTAAACTGAAATTGATTGTTATCATAATATCATGCTGTACTATTGTGCACTTCAGTGATTTCTGTTTTAAAAAATATTGGTCTTTTCATTGAAAATCAACTTCTGTAGCAATATTTGTTATATATTTTTTATTTCTAACTTCCTTGTTACATGAATTTTTCACTTTTTTTTTCTACTTTAACCTATTAATTTTGAATAATAAAATTCTATAAAAGCATATTCTTTCAACTCCTCTTTATATCCAGTTTTACTTTTATATTTGTATTTATCATGATCTTATTCTTGTTTATTAAATTTACTTTATTGTATGTTTTATTTTGTATTCATTCTGAGTAATTTTTATCAATGTAACTTTAAAATTTAAAATTATTTCAGATATGTTCTGTTTTAAAAGTGTATTGTTCAATATTATGTTTTTATAGGTGATAAAGAATATGTTGTTCAGTATTCAGGTTGTTTCTGTTGAATGAAATTGATTTCATCCTTTTTGACATTCTTGCCATACTATGTTTATATTCTTTGTATCTACAAAAAGAAATGTAGATAAACAACTTTTGAGTGGTTTTTTTAATAGGTAAGAGCACTGAAGCATCCATTTAATCATATTTTTTTAAAATAATTATCATATATATTTTCTTTTTTTAAATGTGTAAATAAAAATTATAAAGGCACAATTTTATTTGTTTGTCCTTTAATGATTTCTATAAGTTAAAATAAAATAACTGGTTCTGGTTGCATAGATTTTAAAAAATGGTATCTATACCTTTTATAGTTCATAATTTGCAATTGTAACCAAAATTTATTACATATATTAAAAATTTGAGTTTCATGTTTTTTTCTTCTGAGCAAACTGAAAACATCAAAGTCTCAAATAAAAATCATTTACTTAAGAAAGTCTCTTGATAAAAATTACTACTTAAGAAAAAAAAAATAATAATTTTATTTGTAAGCTTACAAATTTTAACTTATCTAAGAGTAATATTTATTTTTAAAATTTATATTTATAAAATTCAACCTACAGAGAAGGATAGGTTCCTTTTCTAAGTGATTTAACATTTACATTTTTTTTTTAAAAAAAGAACATATGTAATTTTTCAGAAACACCACCATAACCATTTGTCAAAATGTATATTTTGAACTATATATATATATATATATATGTGTGTGGAAAAGTAAAGATAATAAGGCTATATAATTGATTATGAAGTCATGTCAAAGCATAGCACAGAGTGTGAGTATGCTAAATCTGATCTTGTTGAAAAATCTGCTGAGTAAAATATTTGGTATTATAAGCACAAAAAATCATGTTGAAATATCAGATGCAGTTGAAATAGAAGCAATATATAAGTTGTAATCTAAATCTGAAAGAAATGGCTTTCTATATACAACAGTTCTTTCGGATTGGAATTTAAAAACATTGAATTATGAAAAAAAATTATAGTGCTGATATGATCTAGGCATGGTTGGTTATTCTTCTATATTCTATCTGAGAGTTGAGTGAATGTGTCCCCCTGTAAAAAGGAGCTGTGCCAGCGAATGTGTTAAATGTGTCATCTTCATATGAGTTAGAAGTCAGACTTCTGCCCTCGGGTGCTAAGAGGCTCATACTCTCAGAAGCTACTGCACCCCTTTTTCCGTTGTAAACCGGAAAAGTCATAACCATGGTGCTGATATAATATTTTCATATTCTAAATAAACAATCGAGACATTTAGTCATGTGGAGATATTACATTCGTACTTATCAGAGAAAATGCAAGAAATCTGATGTGTATGAGCTATTCAGAAAAAAAATAAACTTCCTCGTAAACGCAGAAAATGATATAATTTAAAAGAAAGAAAAACATACAAACTCGGGGGGTTTAATTCATGCAATTATTGAATTTTAATTATTAGGTATGTTTGTTTATTTTTAAAAATCTAGATATTCTGTCGATTTTATACTGCTGTTTTCACTGTGTAATGTATATATAGATTCTTATAAAATACTTTCTATTGAAGATAGGTGTTTCAAACTGTGTTTACAAATGTTAAATTATATAGTTTTCAACCTTAGCAAAATATTTTCCTGAAAAAGGATTAAATAGATTTTAATCTCAAATCAAAAGTTTAAATGTCCTTTTCTCCATGTTCAGTTTTACTTCATCTTCATGTTTTTAAAATGATAAGGCTTTTTTTAAAAAAAATAAGGTAGAGCATTCAAATTGTGGGCATAAGTTCATCATTATGTTTGTAATGAAGCTGTGCATTCACTTGTTTAGTTTGTTTATATACTGATTTAAAAATGATGGTCCAGTGAATTTCCTTATTTTTTACAACATATAATAGTAAAATTTTTTATACTACTATAAGTACTAAATATATCTGGTAATCAAAACACTATTTTGTGTGATACATTTAAGATAAGTTATAACAAAGCGTTTTGAGCTGAACTACTCAAATTCGAACAAGCAGTAGCAAATTTTTAAAATTTTATTAATAGGCTGATTAATTTTTATTTTCCTTTTAGAGTATTTTTATTTCAATATTCCGACATATTACTATCCAAATATTTTGTAAAATGCTTAAATTTTTCTTTAAATGTTGCGAAGGTACCGTATCTTCTTAGACTATATGAGACAACTCCGCTTTTACTTTTGATAACATCAATTGGCAGCTGCAAAAGATATTTTAGCTATTTAAAATTTATGATTTTATTTCTCAATATTTCAATTTATTAAAAAGATATTTTTTTATGAACAAACTGATTTCAAGGTAATCATAAATAATTTTGCATCTATGAAAGCGATTAGAGGTGAATTTTAGCACCTAAAACTTTCACATTTTTAGGAGAGTAATGTATCTTTTTTTATATATATGAAAGTGATTATTGCTAACATTATATTAAAGCAATGTTGCATGTCATAGACAAATTACTACAGTATTGGTTTTAACTCATTTTTTTAATTGGATAATTGATTTTTTTTGTAATTACTTTCTTATTTTATGAATATGTTTTAATTTTGTCAGAGAGTGCCAATATATTTTTAAACTTTATTTATTGCAAAGTGTTATAGATAAAGTTAAGGATATATATAGCATAATTCTGCATATTTATACAGATATTATTATAATAAGCAAGAATTTTTTAATCATTTATTTGCATTTTTAATCATTTATATGTTTTATTTCAATATTTCATGCTTTCATATAATTCGTAAAGAAAAATAAAATAAAAGTATATATATATTATTTTCAATAGTTTAAGAATTTTGTATATATTTAATATTTTTTCCAGGTAAAATATAAATAAAAATCCTTTCATATTTGTATTTTTTAATGTTTTAAAAATAGTACATTAATAACTTTTTTTAGCTGTTTCGGATTTATTTAAGTTATTAAAAGTAGGATAGAGATAAACTAATTGTAACATTAGCAAAAAATTTCCGAAATTTGTTTTCAAAACATTTTTGAAGAATTTTTAGATCCCATTGTACATATATTCAAGGGCTGTCCATTATAACAATCGTTCTAAAATGTTTTGTAGCCTTTAAATCACATCAGCTCCAAAATATTTTTTATATTATTATATAGATGTTATCTTTTTTAAAAATATTTTTACTCTTGGGTGTAAAAAGTAAGAAAAAGTAAAAACCCAGTTCAAAAAAAAAATGAAAGACTGCTATTTTGATGTTTATTTTGGAAATTAATTATGAAGATATATCATTGATCAAATATCCTCCCCCCTTCCGAAAAAAAAAACTTATTCGTGTTCCTGGAAGAATTATATACTATGAAACTATTTTGTTATAAATGTGTTTTTATATACATATTTCTAAACAAAACAATAGCTTTTTGTTTTTTACTTAAAATATGTTTTGTTAGTATATAACTGAAACAGTAGATGGCAGCACTACCGTTATTATTATTTATTTTTTTGCCTTAAGTATATTTTTACTGGGGTCTCTACACGATTGACTATTAGTTGAAGGAGGGAGCAGTTTACACGCCAAAAATGGTATTATCCAATCAGCATTTAGAGAACTAGCATTAGTAGAATTGGGGAAAAACATTTATCATTGTTATGATTAATATAAACGTTTTATTTTAGATTTTAGTAAAATAATTTTTTTTCATTAACCAGAATTTATTAATTTTTAATTCTATTAATTATTTCTAATTAATTCTAATTTAATTCTATTAATTATTAATAATGACCCTTTAATATTTTAATTTAAATCTTGTGCTTCAAAAATTTATTATTTACCATTTCTGTAAAGATATTCGTGCCATCAAAATAAATAATTTTAGGTTTTTTACATTTAATTTTATTTCAAGATTATTGTGCACGAATCTATCATTGTAGCAATTTTTTTTAATTAGAATACATTTTTAATTTAATTTTACATTAAATTGCTCTGCTGCACGTAATTTACAAAGGAAGAAACATATAACAATTTTTTCTAAACAAAGAATTCTTTTTATTGAAAACGAATTCTTTGTCTTCGTTTTTATTGATATTATAAAAGATAGAAGCTTATTAATTAATGTATTCATTCAGATCTTTGAAACTGAAATTTGTGTGGCTAGACTAGAGAATATAATAATAATAATGAATTAAACAGTGGTAATACTAGTTATCTTAATTAATAGATTTGATATGATTTAGCATATATAACTTGTAAATTATTTTTCTAGAAAATTTAAGTTTTTTTAAGCTGATGTATCCAAAGTTTTTATAATAATATTGACATTAGTTTTATTACTGAAATAGCTGCTAGTGCAAAATGTTAATTTAATGTTTAGCATTCAATAGAAAGTAGTTTATATCATCTAGAGTTCACCTTTAAGATTTTTTGTCAAAAAAATTAAAAGTTTCTTATATTGACATCCAGGTGATATAGAAATTAACTGGGAGGCTGTTTTCTAAATCTAATTTGAAATTCTTTTGGAACACAGTATACAGGTTGAAGATGGCTTGAAGTACTTTCTTAGCAATTTTTGTTGTGGTTGTATCCTATATATAAGCAAATATACATGTACATGTGTAAATTTTGTCTATTATTTTAAAGGATTTTAAACAGTATAAATTAGTTTTCTTTTTCGTGTATCAGATTTTGGAATTAAACAGTACTGTGCATTTCTCTGTTTAAAAAAATAAATATTTCTTTCAGTTTCCAAAAAATTGTGATTCACATAAAATGTATATATATGTCACAGCTAAAACGTATGATATTTGCCTTCTTTCTATTTAGTATTATCTTGTTTTACCGTAATGGATTCCAGCTTTTAAAATACAGAACGCATAATTTTCATAAATTTAAATGGTATTTATCAAACAATTGATTTGTATCTATTTTCCTGAAATAGGCAGTCTGGGGAAAATAATTATGTAACAACATATGCTATTTTAAACATTTATTTTAAGATATAATGCTATCAATGTTTGTGACATTTTTAAGAATTTGTAAAAGTTTTCTGAAGATAAATCTAATAGTTACATCTTTAACATGTTAATTTAAAGTTGAATATTTAAAATAAGCATGAAGATAAATTTAAAGTAATAATTATTCATTTTTAAAAAATATAAGCTTAAACATAAATTTAAGAAAACAATATGAATTGAAAAAAATAACAATCAAATGTGCAGTTTTCACTTTAATAACTTTATTATTTTTTAATTCTAAAAAATGGAGTTTATAAGTTTAATATGACAGTTATGAAGTAAGAATTTAAAAAAGTACAAAGTAAAAGTAATACAAAATCTTCCATTTTTTTAAAAAATTCTTAAAAATTGTCAGGAAAATTTTCTCTTCATAAAATTTCAAGTTATGATTTTCAATTGTGTTCCATCTCCTGAGCTGTTGATCCTTGAGCATTGCAAATGCTGAAGGGACAAAAGTGAACTTTTTTCTTTTCAACATTTTCTAATGACAAATGATGAATAGTTTTTAATATCTGTTTAAAACGAACTTACGGGAGAAACGTTTTTCAGAAACAACATCTATTACAACGAATTATTGTTTTCGATAGCTTTCGTGTGTACATGCAAACAAATAAAATTTTCAAATTCTTAGATGAGTTAGTGACCACTTTGTCACATAGCGGAACTCCGAAACATCACCACGTTGCCGTTGCCCGTGCTAGTTTGACACTGAATGCTGATTGGGTAATGCCATTTTGGGAGTGCAAAGTGCACCGCTCCATGTAGGCCATCGCAGGCCTCCACCCCCTATTCGCTTATGCTGCCAATTCCCAGGAACTGCAAATGCATGTTTTCCCCGTAAACTTCGCTCGCTCGCCATCTACTAAACCACTTCAGTCTAGCAACAGATGTATTCAAATTCAGTTTATTCCAATATATGATACAATGAAATATGATAAAATAATACAATGAAATAAATAAAGAATGCAAAGCAAAAAATACAAAAATCAACTTTATTAAAGTTCTTTGTAAACACAAGTAATTTTTGATTTAAATAACTTATTATATCCCCCAAAAGAATAAATTTAAAATATCGCAATTTCATTGCATTTTTTCAAATTTGGGAATTATATCAAAGAAAAGAACTAAAAAAATTTTGATAATTACAATAAATAAATAATTAAATTAAATTAAAATTAAATGTGTGCTTTTCTCATAATTACTCAAATTTGGAATCTGCATTACAAAAACAGAATAAAAATTTGATATTTACAAAAAAAAAAAAAATTGAATGCAGCTTTGTTAAAATACAGTTCATTCCAAAATAAGATAAATCAATGAGAAAAATAAAGAATGCAAGGAAAAAAGTATAATCGAATATTAAACATTAGAAACGTTCTTAGCAAACAAAAATAAATTCTCATTTAGGAACTATATGTATTCACCATTAAAAAAAATTCAAAAAAATTGTTCTTTGCTCACAATTTTTAAAAATTTGGGAACTATACCATAGAAACATAATTTTAAAAAAATCACTATTTACAAAAAAATTAGTGAAAGATTTGCTCGAAAAGTGAATAATCAACAGCAAAAAAATCAGAAAAAGATGCCTTAGGGAAGAGAATATGTCCTGAAATATGTTGGCAATTAGAACTTGAAAATTGGAATAATGATATATTTATGAATTTTTAAAACTGATAACCTTTTGCGAAATATTCGAAACTTTTTTGCCAACAGAATATTATATTTAGTCTGTTCTGAATGAAACCTGCCCATAGAATTTAGAAATTAAAATTTTTACACCAGTCACAAATCATTTGTCTAAAACTTCTTGGTATACCCAATTTACAATTTCAATTTATAATTTGGTGCTGCAATGGTCACCGAATCAAAGGATTTAACACTGAGACGCCTACATATAACTTCCCATGATTAAAAATAGAATTATTTAGCCCCAAACAAATTTTTCAAAGGTTTGTCCTTGTGCTTTATTGTCATACTATAAGACAATCAAATTGGAAACTCCTTTCGTTTAAATTTAAATTGCATATTTCTGTCAGAATGTATAACGGATATCAATGGTATAAAATGTGTTTCATTATTTGCAGAACCAATGCATTTTACCTCTGTAATGTTATGTGGCAATTTGGTTACAATTAAACGAGTTCCACTGCCTAAACCTTTGGTTGGAGTTAAATTTCGCAATAAAATATTAATACATACTGGCTTTAAATAAAGTTTATATGGTGGAATTCCTGGTGTTAAAGAATTAAAGGATTCTACAGGAAATCTTAGTCTGTGATTAGGATCATCACTATGCTAACAACAGCTTCATAAATAATTATTTCCCCAAGCAAACATATACTTGATTATTTATTTCAATGGAAGCATCATTTGTAAAAGTTAAAATAGCTATACCTTTTAGTTCTTGATGCATCACTGTGCTAAAATTTTAATCATCATATATTATTTTTACATGATTATGTTCTGAAGTGTCACATCTGGAGGCATATCAGTATTTCCGTTCTTTCCTTCATCGACTTTCCACAACCAATTTGAAAACTTTCTTTCAGTTTTTAGGACTCTCATGTCTTTAAGTAAGTATAGGTCACAGATTATACTTTTTTAAACAACTGGCTACAGTTAAAAATTTTGAACCTTTCAAAACAACTGGTAAAACTTACCCGAAGTCTCCACCAAGCAAAATAACTTTACCTCCAAATGACAGAGAACAATTAGTAAGATCGTTCAGAAGTATGTCAACAGATATAAAAGCATGAATATGTGTCATGGGGCTTTATTCCAAATTATTTCACAAATCAGTTTAGATTATTTTGTCTTTGGCTTAAGATTGAAGGTTAACGTGGCATTTAAAAGAATAGGTATTTTAAAAACTGAATGTGCAGTCCTTCCACAACTAAGCAAAGTAGCAGCTATACTCGTTGAAGAAACAGGAATTAAGTGGTTCCTTTTTCCCCATATTGTGTACCACAAAGTATTAAAAAGATACTTTTTTCCTGAAGAGCCAGAAAACTGGTTTAGCTGGTCGTATGTAAATTATGGCAGTATTTAACCAATTTGAGTTACCGATTTGGTCGACACTGCGTACATAAGACAACTGGTACTGGATGAGGCTATTACACCGATTTTTGTTGTTACAATGGCTGGTTGTAGAGATTTAAGTGATTTGCGTCGAGGACATATAAGAAGATGCACGAGAGATGAGATACAGCATTTCCGAAGTAACGGTGAAATTTGAATTTTCTTGCAAGAACATTCCCAGGGTGTGCCACGACTATTAGTTTTTCAGTAAAACTTCCAATATCTGACAACTGGGCGACCGGAAAAAGACATAAACAGAACGTGATCATCGACGGCTGAAAAAAATTCATTATACGAAATAAACGTTCAACACTTTCTCAAATTGCTGCAGATTTGAATGCAGGTCCATCAACAAGTGACAACGTACGCAATGTGCAATGTACCCTTATTGATACTGGCTTTCACAACCGCAGACTATCTCATCTATCTTTGTTGTCTCAGCGACACTAAGCTTTCCGTCTTGTCTGGGTTCGCCAACATCGTCATTGCACTCTTAATTATTGGAAAAATGTTGCTTGGTCAGACGAATCGCGTTTCCAATTGTATTGAGAGGATAGCAGCTTACGGGTGTGGAAAAAAACTCCCTTAATCCAAGGCTCTTTTCTGCTTACAAGAAACTGTTTAGGCTGATGGAAACTCTGTGATAGTATGGGACGTATGCAGTTGGTATGAAATGGAACCGTTGATACGTCTAGACTCAACCATGATAGGTCAGAGGTACGTTAACATCCTTTCAAATCCCCGGCATCCTTTCATGTCCCGTGTGCATTCCAACAGATGTAGACAGTTTCATGAGGATAATGCACCACCCTACAGGGCTACAGTAGATACAGAGTGGCTTGAGGAGCACTCTTCTGAATTTCTTTCCCTCTCTTGGGCATCTAATTTCTCCTGGCATGAACCTTATCGAGCGTATCTGAGATGTTTTGCAAAGGGAAGTCCTTAGGAGATCTCCACCATCTCTTACTTCCATGGGTTTATGGACTGCACTCCAGAAACTATGATGTGAACTGTCCACAGAATATCTTTACAAAATAGTTGAAGCCATATAACGCTGTGTCACGGCACATATGCGTGTTCGTGGAGACTCTACACAACATTAGATTGGTGTACCAGTCTTTCTGGCACTTCAGTGTATATAGCTTTTACTATAATATCAAAAACCAATTTTTGTTCACTAAGTTTTCATCATTAATCTGCCTTTTCTGCTGTTCTTCCAATGCATCAAAAGATGACAAATTTGAAAGAGTATCTAGCAGATGAATAATTGGAAATTTTAATTTATTAAGATTTAAATTATAGTTTTTTAGAAGATCTTCAATTTATGCAAGTGCATATTGGTATTCACTATTTTCAGAATATCACCGAATAAAATCCTCACTACGACTATCTTTATAACGAAACCACAATTCTAAAATATCTTTTTCTTCCCCAAAATCACAAATCATAGTAAACATTAAACGTAACTGAAATTGTACTTGAGTTTGTATTGTTTCATTCATTGTACCACACCAATGTTGATCCTTCTGAAGTAACTCTTGCATTTGACAAGCTTGCTGAAAAGTATTGTACACAATCCTATCAGCAGGTTTTAAATCCTCATAACTTGCAGCTCCCACTTTTCTTAAAAGTAGCTAATGCAAATAATGTCTTTCTGAATCTTGAATGTTAACCGCATAAATTCTTATAACCTGTTCGCTTCCTCATTGGCGCTTTTGCCACTTCATTACAATTTTATTGAAAGTATAATAATAAAAAATATCTATATTTTAAAAAATGCGATATTCTTGTTCATTTTTATTTGACTCAAATCATGCAGTAAGAGTTGTTTGTTTTGTAGCAGATCTCGCAACAGTTTTTTCTTCTTTCTCATCTTCATAAACAACAGTCTGTTGACCTGGCAAATGAACAGCTCATACCCCACATACCGTCTGGTGCACTAACATATCTGCCATTTAGAAATTACAAAATCTCATCATGATCAAGTTCCTTGTCTCTCTTACTGATGCCACATCATATAATTATGCACATATTTATACAGATACTTACATTTTTAAGTGAAGCACATAGTTCCACATTAACATGAGCATTGACTTTTTTTTTGAAAGCCAAGAGTTATAGGGTACAACCCATCGTTTATCCAAATCATGTCCCACCTATTCTGATAGATTCTGTACATTTATGTGGATACATGGGATACCCATCAACATTTTCTTCTGTTTTTTTTTTAAATTTGGATTCATACCACCACATATATCATTAATCATACATCTAGATATGATATGAAAAAGTGCTGGGTCTGCAGTTGAATCTGGGAAATCTGTCCTAATATATTCGTCAATGTCATCTTCATTACGAATTTGGGAATAATCATCTAATGTTTAAAAGATGTGGAGTAAATCTCTTTTCTGGAACTCAAAAACATAAATATATGATATCACATGACCAGACAGATTTCTTTTCATAATATCGTCTAAAAGATCAGTCGATTTCATTTTAAAAATACGTGCAACTATATTTGGTCTAGCTTCTGGGCATTTCGGTCCTTCCAACACATTTAAAATATGAAATCATGTTAGATTACAAATAAATATTACAAACAAATCAGGTCTACCGAATTTTCGTACCATTGCCATAGCATTGAGGTAGTTTTGATGATTATGGTGAGGGCTTCCTTGAAATATAGAGGGAGGTATAATCAGTTTGCCTCTACGTACATGAATATAATGTATCTAATAGCCACTTGTAATGCTCAGTTCTAAGACTTATTTTAATCATTACGTAAATAATTGAGACGTGATCCTTCGGTTTTAACAGAGCCATCCAGAATGTCTTGCTGGAATTGTTTTCCACTGTGACGAAGAGTGTTAAAATTACTTCTTACAGCAAGTCAGTAGAAATAAAATTGTTGTTGTATGATTCGAATGTATTTTGTAGATCTCCCTTCGTCAAAACGTTCCGTATTTATTTCCAACTCATATTTATTTATTTTATTAGTTATATTTGTGGAGAAGTATTTTCGTAATTGTCACCTACAGTATAAATACTGATGTCTCGATTAGCAGGCGATCTAGCATTACCTGCAACACATGTCGCTACTATTTCTGTTTTTATAGTAAATTGGTTATACTTACGTATACCTGAATTTCCAGTCTCCATGGAAACCCTCCTGATAACTGTAGCAGAATTTTCTTCAATTATACGATGCATCTGTAGGTAACAATTGATGGACGGATTGTTTGCTCTCAACATGGAATCCAGTCTATGCTAATCCTTCATTGTTTTTCATGCATTTTTCAGAGTCCCACTGGTATCAAACATAGATAACTGACCTTTAATATTGTTTGTTGCAGGCCCCTATGAAGAGGAGAAACCCTATGGTATATCTGGTTGTGTATTATATAGCAACAGGGCCAAGTTCTGGGAGGAGGCTTGATTTGAGCTCCCATAGAAGCAAAAGCTAAAGCAGAATTGCAGTCACTTGCATTCTCTCCCTCCGATTGAATCCCTAGTCAGCAAGTTTTCCATAACATTTCGCGTATTCGTCCCTTGAATCTACTTCTTTTTCTCAGTAAAGTGCCTGCAAAAAGAACAGAGTCCTGACAGACCCCTACAACTAACTTCATATAGCTTGGAAATTTCGCTCAGTAGATAAAAACGTTCAACGCTATCTCGCTCATTACTGCTGGGTCTTATTATGAGCAATTATTGAGCTTTTTCAGTAGACCTGTCTACTTTTATTTGACTATTTCACCTTAAAATCGGTATGGCACCACTGAAATCAAGAAAAATTCCATTAATTTTTTGTTAAAATTATTCTAAATCGATGCAAGAGTAGAGTTCATTTAAAACCTTATCAAACCGCGTGTTGTTGCTCGCGGACGAGGTCGAAGTTTTGCCAAACTGTGATTAACACATTCGGCGTGATTTGTGTCCACTTAAGTGTTTTTAATACATATAGATTACCATCTCTTTTTTAAATAAAATACCTTATTCCAATTCCTGCAAGAGTAAAATAGAATCTATTTATTTTAATATTCTTATGATGTTCTTTTGATATTATTATATTATTTGATATTCTTTTTAAGGGATTAATTTTTATTATTGATTAATTTTTTTCTTCAGATGTTTCGTCAACCTTTTATTTGGTTGATTTACAAGAGAGAGTTCGTCTTAAAATGTTCTTTTTACTTTATTTTATTTATTCATTTATTTGAAATTGTATTTCAATTTGGAAGAGCGTGGTATTTTAAAAACCCTTTGCAATGCTTCCCTTTCTCGAATGCTTTTAAAATTAAGCAACTTTACTTAACTTGATCAGTTTCGTATTTGTAAAAATAATTTTTTATTGTTTTTTTCACTCATTTACAGAAGTGCACAAATTTCTCACTTGTAACAAATAGCAAATTAAATTATAAAAT
>JAOUZG010026363.1:0-18186 GCA_026289955.1 Argiope argentata | reverse complement strand
ATTAAAGTGTAGGATTTTTTAAAAACTATTTTTATTATTTAACATTGCTTTTTTCATATTGTAGAAGATGGATAAAAAAATCTCGTTTTCAGGTACGCCATAAAATTTCCAATATTAGGAGTAATAAGTTGAAATGATTTAAAAAGCAGAATTTGATTAAAATTAAAGAATCTTCTTTATAATATTATAATAAATATGTGTTTTCAAAAATTGTTTTAAATTTTTTAAAGAATTGAAACAAAATTTCGATACGAGTGGATTTTTTTCCATATTTTTCTAGACATTATTGCTTTTTTAAAGTTAAAAGAAAATATTAAAAAAAAAACATTTCAAACAAAGGTTTTTAAACACAAACGAGTTCAAAGTTTGCTAGTAATGTTTTACATTTAAATATCTAATACATTTTATAAGATGAGAATCGATGCAACTCAGCAACAGTATTTTATCTGTAGTAAATGAAGTCCATAATATGGTATGTTTTTCTATTACCGATTTTTTTTGTTCTATTTACTGATTTATGGCATTCACCAAAAAATCAATATAGAACCGAGGTTTTTTTGTATTTTTTATTTGCTTTGTCATTTATTCACAATCAATTCATTTACGTATTTTTGCAAATATAAATTTAGCTAAATTTAAGATTACATTGATCTTACATTAAAGAATTTATCTTCAAATAAAAAATGAAAAAAAAAACGTTTCTCAAAACGTTTCAAAATTAATTGGGGAATGATTGGGAAAGATTCCATCAAATCTTTCGATAAAAAAAATCCAAGATAATTTAGATGAGGGGATCATTATTTGATTTCTTGGGTAAAACTATCAAATGCGCTTTTAATTATGCAATTGATTTCATCCTCAATAAATAAGCTAACGTCCCTGGAGAACTCTCATGGCGTTAAAAATATATTACCTCCTAATAAAAAATTTTATTGCGCAAATCTTTTTTGCAGCATATTTCGCCGTCGTTATTTTTCAAGTTGAATATTTGCTTCCAAAAGGGCATCGATTCCTATTTTATTTATTAATCTTCTTTCTACTTTTTTTCCAGGTTTGTGAGAGATTTACGATGATTAAGAGTCCTTTTAAAGATAATCAACTTTTCGTGTTTCTCTTTTTATTAAACCAGCTGGTTGTTGCAAAATATTATTGCATGCTGGAACTAGAAAATAATAGACAATAAAAAGTCACCCATTGTTTACTGATGAACGTAATAACAAATACGAGCTTACTCTCTTCCCTTCATTCCCGGGTTGTTGAAAAAACTAAAGATTGATCCTCATTTGCAGAGATTATTTGTGATTGCAAGTAAATTCATTTTGAAATGTATGAAATTAAGAAAATATAATTTTTGGGTGGAAGTGTTCCGATATTATGAAAGAATGTGTTACATTGCTAAATTTTATGTACATAATATTATTGAACTCGTTTGCATTTGGAAATAAATCAAGTTTCTCATCTTCCATGTTACTTAAAATTCTATGCGTTGAGAACGTGATATTTATTTTCTCTGGATTTATTTTTTGACTAATCATATTAAATTTCCGAATTAGTATCAACCAGTCTCACACCTCTACTCTTAAATGTTGATAATTTATTTCTTAGTTCTTTTACAAACAAATATTTTATTTTTTTAGATTTGTGGATATGATATTCCATTTATAGTTTTCTCTTTCCGAGGCTGAACACTTTTTAGTTTCTTTCCTGTAAAACTTGCAACAAGATGTTATTTTCCTTCTATGAATGCATGATATTTGGCATAAGGATTTTTTCTTAAATAAATTAAGTTTTGTATGTTTGTTCTGGTTTTGCGGCTAGATTTGGTCCTTTTGTGCCAAATATTTGTTAGGCTGTTTTCGAGTTAAAAATTAAAGCATTCTTTAAAAAAAGATGCACATAAATCTCATGTAAAATATGAATATCTTTCAAAAAGGGGAAAATATTTGAATGAGGATTCATCCCTAAAATTTCATTTAAGTTTAAAACAGTCAAGCCAAAAAGGAATTTGTAATTGTGTACTAAAACCGTGGCATTAACACAGAATATGTGTAAATGTTAAAACATAATTGCATTTATTACAAAATGGTGCATGACCAAAATGTTAAAGATATTTCTTGGCTAATTACGTGTGACCTGATGGAAGTCTCGTAATTATGACATCTTTCTTTCTGTTTTATTTATTTTTGAAATTTTTGACTGTATTTTAAATAGTTTATTCGTGGATATCTTTTACCACATATATTACTAAAATTTGTTTTGAAATCCTTTTATTGCTTGCAATGTATTGGTTAATGGAATAAAAAAATTTCCATCAGACTTCAGCTATTTTGCTTTCCTAAATACCACCATGCCGAGAAATCCAACAGAATTTGATTACAAAACTATTTTTGAGAGAATTATATATGTACAAGAAATTTAATATAAAACATGAAGTTTGAATGTCTAAAATAATGTGTCAAGTGCTAATAAAAAAATGCTAAGCTTTCGTATTCGGGAATCTTTTGTCTTTTATTAAATATTTGCACAAACGATCCTGATTTGACATCTTTCTTTAATTATCTTAATTACAATCTTCGGCAGCGTAGAATTTTAATTGCTTAGTTTTATTTCGCGAGACAGGTTTCTCAATTCCTACTATTAGTTCACACTCTCCCTAATATATATTTTGTTCAAACTTTCAATCGTTCATAAATTATTTTTCATTCATCCACTCAAGTGCAAATACATATTTTTTAACTTGTAGTGAATGACAATTGATTCTAATACAGTTTTTTTCAGACATTAATTTATTAAAAATAAAATTAAGGACTTTTATAATATTTTATATTTGATTAGCTTCGTTTCCAACTAATAGATGGCATCAAGAAAAATTTCCTCATTTTTTTTCATTTAATAAACCGTAACTAAATAAATAACGGTTTAATAACGGTAACTAAAATAAAAATTTTCTCTGTTGCCCTAAGTAAGAATTGGCTCAATTTTTTATATTACCTGTTATATAGTAATTTAAGATTACTAGGGACTTACTAAGTAATTTTTTAAATTAACTTATCAGTGTGAAATCTCACAGAAATTAAAAAGAGCATTTTAAAATACATTAAATGAAATTTTATAGAAACATGTTTATTTCTGAGCAATGGATATAATTACAATGATTAATGGCCTTTAGCTTTAAATGTTGTGTTTTAGAACATAACTTCAAAATAAATACATAAAAAATGAAGAAATTTTATTTTTAGGAATCTGAATATTTATCGAAAAAGTAGATTGAATTATTTTTATTCATATTTTAAAATCACAACTTGAAAAGGAAAATAGAATTCAGGTATTGCTTTTTAAATAAAATGCAAAAATTATTTTCTTAATTTTTAGAGAGGTGTAAGTGCTGTAAAAATGTGTAAATATCCTGAATTTATAAGAAAATTTGAATGTCACGTTTCCCTTCATTGTTAAAAAAATCTCTAAATGGGGTTCAGATTTTGAAAATCTAAGTTATAAATTAAATATGTCCAATATCATATTCATAAACAATTCATCTACGAAATATGACGAAGAATTTAGCTGATTGATTGTTAAGAAGTAAATTCTATGCGAACATTTTCAAATCCATACTCATAAATGCTTTTTTGAAAAATGTATTACATGTGAAATTAGAACTTTTTTATTTAAAATATATTATATTGATTTTTTCCTGTGGCAAAACATTTAAGTCGTTTAAATTATTTAAAAAGGGTAAATGCTGCATTCAATAGTTCAAAAATATTATCGTTAAATAACAACTCTTCCGTATTAAATGGAATTAATTTACATATGAATGAAGTATTAAATGTTCTTTTTAATTTCATGCTTTTGTATAAATTTGGTGAAAAAAAATGGTTGTTCATCGAATTATCTTTCATATTGTACCAAATTCTACTGCATTGTAGTGCTCCGAAT
Organism: Argiope argentata; assembly: GCA_026289955.1. Taxonomy (NCBI): domain Eukaryota; kingdom Metazoa; phylum Arthropoda; class Arachnida; order Araneae; family Araneidae; genus Argiope; species Argiope argentata. Next base: position 14,250 of record JAOUZG010026363.1, on the reverse strand, counting down.
TGAATTACCTTTTTCTTCTTTAAGATGATTACCAAGCAGGCTTGAGTGAGTTTTTTTTTTTACTTACAACAATTCATAATTAAACTTATGGGAGCATTTTATTATAATGCATTTATGAAAGTATATGTAATAAAATGTTGGGAAATATCTTTTTTCGTCATATTTCCGAGCTGCTTGGCAATTTTAGCCCCTCTAATTGTAAAGATAAGCACATATTTTTCAGATTAATATGAAATTTTATAGATGTATTAGAAGATATCATAAGTTTTGAAAAAGGTATTTAAAAAAGCATCCTTGTTCTTGAAATTTGAACAAAATAGTTGCCGCTGCTCAACAAGAACTACAAGATTCATGAAAATAGTCAAATAATAAGATGTTAAAATTTTAAAAACAGTGAAACTACAGGCACGAAACTGGATGTTGTAAATACTAGTTTTTCAAGCGACAAAATTTGTTTAAATATAGAATTTTTGTAGAATGTATCTAGTTTAAAAGTTTATAGATCATCTAGAGAATTAAAAGATTAGCATATTGTGAACAATCATGGGATAGATGGGATTTTTTTTTTATTTAACTCAAATCATGTTGGATCATCAAAATTATTGAACTGAAATGTCTATCACTATAAGCATCCATACCTTATTCAAAGTATCAAAAGAAACTTTAGCGCAATTGTTTTCTTATCTCTATTAACTATGTATTTCCTTCAATGTAAAAGTATTTGGAAGAAGCATTCAGAAGGAAAAAAGTCTTCCGGATTTTATTAAACTGAAAAAGTTATCTTCTAATTTTAAATGTTAAAAAATTAATTATATGATAAAATTAGTGTAACAAATTAAAGATTCACATTTAAATGGTTTTGATAAAATATATTTTATTATTATTTTTTTAATAATGCTAATTTTAATTAAAATTTCAGATCACATTAGAAAAGAGAAGGGGAAAGAAAGGATTCAATATATTAGATAAAAATTTTTATTATCTAATGAAGGCGAAAATGTTTGGTTTAAACTTTTATCAAATTCATATCCAAAGTAACTTCATGATAATAATAAAACCATGTTTAGAAGATAAATAAAAATGAATTTGGGACATTTAAAAATATAATAATTAGGATTTGAAATAGTGGGCTTACAAATTAAAAATATGCAGAGTAATCGAAAGTGCCCAGACACTTTCAAATTTGTGCTTTATTCAAATATTTCATGATAGGCAACATTTTTTAATTTCAACCATTCAAAAAAATGTATTTTAATTTTAAACTTGCCCTGAAAATTCGATAATTAGAGCATATGAGGTACTGACTAAAAATTCGTGAAGAAAAAAAACTTTTGGTTTAGTTGCCCGGAAATCAGTTCCTTCATCACCTTTTTTTTTTGTTTGGTAAAAGTTTTATGCATTTTTATAAATATAGTACATTATATTTTTAAAAAAATGCACAATATTTATTTAAATATTAAAATGTTTCAGCAAGTTTTTTTTGTAATGAAATATCTAGTTTTAAATTAAATAGGCTGAAATTCAAATAATTTATGGTAAAGTTTTATTGCCGTTGAATCATTGATGAAAGTTCCAAATTGATATCCATTCTCTGTCCAAGTGAAAAAAGATTATTTTCTTTTTAAATTTTTAGTCAGTACCTTAAATGACTTCATCACCAGTTTCCATGGTAAATTTAGAATTAAATACATGGTAAATTTAGAATTAATAAGTAATTCATATAAGCCCGAAAACAGTTTGTTAAAACTTTTTGAAAGTATTTAGAAAAATGCATAAATCCACAAATCAAATACTTCTATCACATAGTATATAATAAACTGGAATTTTTTAATGCTTTAAAATATGTTTTATTCCTAAATTTGTAAATAAAAACTTCATAAGGTGATTAATATTCCTTTCATTGATTGAATCAGAAATCCTATTTTATATTATTATCCATTTTTTGACAGTTTGATTGAATTTCTTTTTTTAATTCTTCAATTTTATTTATTTTTATTTTTTTACATTTTAAAGATTATTAATTCAAAAATTCTCTTTACGGCATCATCTTAAAATTTGTTTGCCCGTAGACAATACTACGAGCATACAACTAACTTAAATAACAAAATTGCTCCAAGAATCTGATTTAGCATAAGTAACAATTAAAAGCAGAAAAAATTTGCTAACATCCTTCCACAATAATTTTGCATTTAAATACTGTTAGAAATATTTTTTTAATTATAGAAAAGTTCAACAATTTAATGAAAACTAATATTTGGTGAGAAGAAAAAGGAATTAAGATTTTTGTTATTAAACTAGTTTTTTTTTCTTTAATCGGAACGGAAACGCTCCCTTTTCTATTTTTAAAGATCATTTATAATTTTTATCTGCCTTATTTAAAAGGTTCTTGTCGATTTTTAATTTATTTTTATGGTGCCTATGTGATTGATATAGAATAGACGGATCTATTTTCTATGCAAAACAGAAATAGGGAGCATAAAAAAGTCGCGAAATATATTAAAATCAATCTAAAAATAAGTAAATAGTAATCACTTCTTCTTGCCTTTTTCTATATGAAATCTTGTTACAGGATACAAAAACGTATAGAATTTCTAATTATAACGTTGAGCTGACAGACAGACGAAAAAAAAATCAATTTTTCCAGAGTACTCTGGGAAACAAATTGCTTGATTATTTTCCTCTGTTAAGTGTCAGTTACTTTTTTTTATTATTTTATAGAAGTGAGCTAGTTCAAATTTTACAATGAGGATTTTTACACGAAATTTCTTTACGGGATAAGGAATGAGTAGAATTTCTGTTTAATACTTTGTAAAGGCACACGAAAGAAAGTCATTTTTTTTCCGTTTAAAGTATTTTCTATAAACCTTGGAAGCAACAAGAATTCAACCAATAGGATTTGAGGTTATTTTATGTTAATATCTCTATACTCCTCTTAAAACACGGCTGTTAAGTAAGCCTTTCCTTTACCCTTTTCTGCAATAATATAAGCATTAAATGGTAAATTCTCAATCAACAAAACTTAGGGAAGAGTTATTCAGCTGTCCAAATCACAATTATTGCTGATCAACAAAACTTGATAATAATTTTTCCCTTGTTAAGCGTTAGTGACATTTATTTTTCACTTTACAGAGGTGAGTTATTCAATTTTTTAATGTTAGTTTTTACAATGAAGCCAAATTTAAAATGCAGCTATATAAAAAAAGTAGAATTATCATTTACAAACCATCCGATGCCCAAAGAGAACAACTATCACGTAACCCTATTCTACCACCATGCAAGAAAGGATTTATGTTATTTTTTAATTTCTGTATTTGTTCAAAAGGCTTCTAAAAATTTGCTTAAGCAATTTTCCGAAGACGATTTGCACTGCAAAAAGGATAAAATTCTTTATATCAATGCCTTTGAATTTTGCTTCAATTAATTGAAACTGTAAGGAAATAAAATTTTATGATTAATTTCCTAAAATTTAGAATTGGTTGGATGGTTTGAAAAAAATGCGTGAGGAACGAAATAACAGTAACTTTTCTTTTTCTCAATTTAAGAACATTATTTATTATTAAGATATTTTAGCGGTTATTTTTCAATCTTCTAACTGATTTTTATATAATCGCTTTTTTATTCCCCTCTCCCTTCATTTTTTTCCGGTTTTATTTTAATATTTTTATTTCATTCCAAATTTTATAATACGCCAAAATGCTGATAGAATACTTATAAATAAAGGATAATTAGCTAAAATTTTCCTATTCAGGAACAGATTGTACATGAATGTTGATTATTTTTTCATTGTATTTATGTTAATTATAATATATAATGGTATATATTTCTTTTATTGGAACATAATCAAGTCTTTGAAAAAAAATTAAGGCATTAAATCATATCCTCCATAGTATTTGTTATTATTGTTTTAATCATTTCGGAGATATTATTTTTGTCGTTTTTTTAGTTTTGAAATGGTAAATTGAATGATTAGTTTTAATTAAATAACATACTAATTTTTAAAATTTTAGAGCATATTTAAATTAAATGTGCCAATAATACAATTAAAAAAGAATTAAAATGTATATAATTCATATACAAAATTAGAAGAGTTTGAATTCACGATTTATTAAAACTGCGTAATTTTACTTGTTAAAGGCCTTATTATGTCGTTTCCCTTTTTTTTAATGAAAAATGAAAGAAACTAAAGTTGTTGCTTAAATCAGGAGTAAAAAGAATACGTTTAAAAATTATTGTATTGAAAAAATTAAATATTATAAATTATATCTATAAATATAAACATGCGGACGACATTGTTTTGGTTTTGACACACTCTATTTAAGGGGGTTTAACACGCAATTAATTTATAACTATTTTTATTCAAAAGAAAACGAATATTTTTATTGAATAAATTGAAATGTCCTTTTATTTGGAGTCGTTCTGATCAATCAATATGTTAAAAGATGCTATTTATAATTTAGAATAGATAAAAATAAATAATGTTATCACAAATATCGATATGCATTGGAAGATATATCGCAATGATGAAGTTTCGTCATCGCATTTTAGAGCACTCTATATCAATTCAATCTCTTTATCAATTTTATCTTTTAGTAGCAAGCTAACAACAAAAACATAGGAATAGTTTAATACAATTTTAAAGTTTAAATTTTATTTATGTTGGCTATAAGCGCATTTTTTAAACCGTCCCTAAAAAGCGGCACAATGTATTAATGGGTTAAGTGGTACCACTTCATTTATTAATTATGATATTTCGCAAGTGTTTGATATATAAAATTATGATAATATTTTAATATAGATGGGTTTGTTCACTCACTGTTGCATATTGACCCACAGATGATCACGTAGTAATTCTTCTATGTTTTCTGCGCAAATCTTGTACTCTTAACTTTCTGTAATGTAATAAAACCGTTTGTCCCAGAAAAAATAAATAAAATAAAATATTATAGTTAATTCCTTATCTCACAATGCCTTAGTTCAAATCAAAACTAAACTAAGCATATTAGATGTGAAAAAAGTATTTTTATTTATTTTTGGAATCATTTAAAAAATGAATTAAATAATGAAAATTGTGAAAATGCAGAAAACAGGTGACAAAAAGTTGTAAGATAATTTAAATAAAATTATTTATGTTTAATGATAAAGAGCTGCTGGTTCAGTAAAATATTTACAGAAACTTTTTCCATCTTTAATTCAAAAAAATCTATTCATGGAATGATGCTAAAAGTCCTTCATCGGGTCAAAGAACCATCGAAGATTTGGAAACCCTTTTATTTCCAATAGAATGGCTCAGTTACTAATTCATATAAAATGTTGGTAGTAGTGTAATCCTTCCGAAAGTCCAGCTAACTAATTCATATAAAATGTTGGTAGTAGTGTAACTAGAGCAGAATCAACAAGAAAATTGCACTGTGGTTTACTGGTCACCATAGTTTCTTATCCGGTACAGTTGCGATCTATTTATTCAATATTCTCCAAATCTTTTGGATTTGATTTATGATGTAGAAACAACTAAATTACAATTACGAGGAACTGCAGCAATCTACGCAGTGGTAAAATTTGATAATAATAATTATTGAATTTCCGGCTGTATTGACGTTAATAAATGTAGCATTCTTGGTAGACAGATGCATCTAACCTATTGGGTGAGAGTATTTGTCTGAAATGCTTAGTATAATTCATTAAAATTAAGCGGATTTCTTTGTGCTTCAAAACTTCAACAAGCCTCTTGTTCTTGGATCAAGGCTGCTCAATAATAGCATTTCGAATTTGAAACTAATCAGCGCCTCTCCAAAAATATTATCTCTAAAAGAACTTATATGTATAATCTAAATCATGAGCTTGATGACAAGCAATTACTGCTAGATCACTTGCAGTTTTCTAATGCAGATGTAAGGGCCAAACATTATTGGCTTTTTCCGAACAACGATCAAATGTTGAAATTGCTTTTATAGAAAACTAATTTAAAACGAACCATTTAGGTGTTGAAGTTTAGCCTAACGTACTAACATGATTATTCTGAATTGTCAGGGGAAAGAAATTTATAAAAAAATTCTTAACTTCTGTATTATATATGAAAATGCTATATAGAGAGGAAAATGGAAGCCAGGTAGTAGCTCCACTGACAGAATTAAAAACATTTCCCTTTTGTTGCGTCAAGTGTGAAAATTGCGGAACCTTATTTTGTGCATGACTCTATTACCAAATATCATTTAATACTTGTGCTATCACTAGAGAAATTCCTTTGGAACTAATTCTTAGAATAAATATTGATTCGTTTGTATTGGATTTTAGAAATGTCATTTCTCGTGGAAGTTTCTGTTTTATATTATATTGCAAGAACTTTTTAAAAAGAGAAATATTAAATTAAGAAAATGGTGAAACTATATCTATAATCCTGAAAATAAATTTATGCTTTCTTCCAAAGGAATTGTTGAAATTTATTGCTGAAAAGGGGGCCTTGGTAGTGTAGTATTCTTTGTATTTTCTACTGTATAAATTTTAACCGGAGTTTAAGTCACGTGAGTTGAGGTTTGCAATGTTACAGATTCCTGTTTTTCCAGGTGGCGGGTGCTGAGCCTCTTCTTATAATTGATGTAAGCCTTGCCTGACTTAGTGGATGTACAGATGGAAAGCGGCAAAGTCATCTGATAAAGCAAATTTTACTTAACATAGTATATATAATTTCAAATTACTTTTAAGGAAAAATAATTGAAAAGTAATATGAAATTAATGAGTCATTGGACCGCATATGAAACATCTGAACAACAGAAATATTTATATAGATATTATTATATAGAAATATTTATATAGATAAATATGTATATAGATCTACAACTATTTGTAGAATAATACAAATTTATAAGATACATAGCAGTATCTTCAGTAAGAACATTTTTCCTGGTTATTAGAAAACAACAAGGTTTTAATTTATACCAGTTTTGTCCATGAATCCAAGTAAAAATGGTTAATACCTATATCAGCCTGAAAACTGATCCCGCAATGAATGTAGAAATCATAGAAATTTTTTTAAAGAAATAATTGAATAGATAAATTCTGATTTAAAATTTTTTTATTAGATAAATGCTTCTATGATTATGAGCGGGGGAACAACCATTGACAAGAAATTACAATTGAAATAGTAATGACATTATTCAAAAAGATAATTATGGATGCGTTCTATAAAACTATAAGATATAAATATAATTTGGAACATTCATATGAAATGAGAATATTTTTGATAACCCACAAATATACCCAATTTTGATTACCTATGTCTCTGATAACGTGCTATTTCAAATAAAAATAGAAAAGAAAATATTACTTATTGTCTGTTATTAAGCTATTTTTTCTTAAAGAATGTATAAGTTTGCAAAGTCAGGTTTTTCTAAACACCACGTAGCTTAGACTTCTACGCACTTCAGTAATATTAAATGACATCTACTAAACTTACACCATCTTTCGAATGCTAAACCTTTTCTTCCTTCACCCGAAATGATTTGATTACTTATTGGATTAAAGAAATAAAAAATTCAGCAAAATATATGCAAAAAAGTATATCCGTATACGTAGTTTTTTAATGTAAACATATTCACAACATCATTTATGCATAATAACTGATTCAATCATCTTACATTTTACCAAGCTTTCTCGATAATTAATATAAACTACCATTACATTCACTAACAGTCTAGATAAACAGTATATACTATAATTCCTTGAAAATTTTCGATGTGTTACTCTAACATTTCACAAATGTATTTCTTGAAGTATTTGCCAAGCACAGATAATGCCTTAAAAGCTTATTTTCAGTAAGAAGAACTGTTTTTAGATCATTTAGAAAAGGCACGGTTAAATGAAATGAGTTGAGGTTAATGAAAAAAGGACTAAAACTTTTTCAGAATTTTACAATGACAGAGAGTTGGGAAATGTGTGACTTATCCTACCGCACGTCATCTCCTCTTACTGATTATAACGACATCGCTATGACAATTTTACTTTGAAAAATAAAAGAAAGTGTCTAGGAAACAATTTTTTTCTAAACTTTGAAATATGTTTTTACAATGCTTCACATATTATTTTTGTTTATATTTAATTAGTCTTACTTTTTCAGATATGTTTTTCACTTAGCCAAAATATTAAACATTGCGTTTTCACGTAAATTAAATATACTTTAGAAAGAAAATTTTGAAATCATCTTAGAAATCATAAAAACTCTAAAGGTAGTTTTTTTTCATCATTACTAATTTTTAACTTAGTGAAAAATAAATACGTTGAAAACTAAAAAACATATTTTGTTTAATGATAATTTTTATTTGAAAACATTTAGCGTAACTACTTGATGATAACACGAAACACCTTATATCTTAGTATCCGATATTCATGGAAAAATGATTGAGGGAGTTGAGGTTTGAAAATATTGTAAGAAAAATTGCCTTGCCATTTTTAGAAAGCTTGACGCTCCGTTCAGGAAGACAGGTTTGCCCTCAAAGGAATACAGCATTAACTGGAGTATAGTTGATCCCTCCCTGCACAATTTTATTTTTCTCTCTGCTTTTATTTGCTTTTTCTTTATAAAAGGTGGTAACATTGTATGCGTATTGTCTTAAGAATGGAAAGGTGCAGTTGACAGAATAAACATTTAATTAATAATAAAGGACGATGACATTTCTTATGCGATATCAAAAACAAGTAGCAAAACTAATAACAGCAAACTGTTGTCGCCACACAATATCTATGAATACAGAAATAATAACTTTAAACATACATGTGAACCTTCATCTTTTATATTTTTTAAATTTCTTTTTCAATCTTCCAAGTTTAAATTGCCTCTGTTTGGTCAGATTTATTTACTCATTTTGTTTAAATATTTCTGTTGCACTGGAATATTATCTAGGCTTATGTGATTTAACTATTCAGACCTTTACTAGGTTTTCTTTTTATGTCTGCTGCTTTTTCCGTTCTATTTTTCAATTATTATTTTAATTTACTGTCTTTAACTTCTTTTCCATCTAATACACATGCATATTAAAAATTCTTTTTAAATAGCTCATCCTTCGATAGCTATTAAATTCTATTTTTGTTATAAGCTCCTATTTTTATTATTTTAATTATAAGCTAACCAGTGTAACGTTACTTTCAGCGCACGCCTAATCATCATTAGAATACTTCGGGATCCATGGGTAAAAATTTCCTCTCTTTTTATAAAATGTTTCTATTTATTAGTTTGCATAGTATAAATTCTTAATCATTGTAGAAAAAGGAATTAGTAAATAGAAAATTAAAAGCAACCGATGATATCAGTTTGTAATAACCTATGGAAAATATTCGCCATCAACTGAAGATGAGAACAGATAAAAATAAAGACGGAAAATAAGTTGCATAACAGCGTTGACGATGCCACTTCCTCTTTTCGCGAACCACCTGTCAGTGGAAATCGGAGCATTAATCGAGATTTGAATCAGGATTAACGTTGGGTATAAACAGCACTGCTAGATCATGCATGACATTAAGAGCAAATATCAATGTTTTAATTTCTCATTTTCAAACTAAATGAACAGAAATAGGTTTATATTTTTTAAATGAATGAATCAACATACTTTCCATTAAAAGTCATACAAAATAAAATCATGAAGTCGCTTGCAAAAAAAAAAGATTTTTTGACAGAGATAAAATGATTATTATTTACACATTATATATAACGTGATTTTTATCAAGTTAATCAGACACAAAAGTTTTATCATTTAATTTGAAAAAAGCAGTTCTCTAATGACTCATTAAAAAAACTGACTAAAATACAATAAATAAAATTGATATACAAACATCAAGTCATTCTTTTCATAAAAATTAAAATCAATAAAATACATGGATAAAAAAATGAATGTTTAGTATCTGAAAATATAAATAAAAATGGGGCATAGTAGTGTTAGTTAAACACAATCTGCTGTTACTTGATAAGAAATAAAGAATAATTACAGGGACTTGGATGAATGGTTGAGAAACTTTTGCCTAGAAGTATATTCAAAGTATCAATTCATTTGTAGATTCAGTAGCAATATTTCATCCTAATTTTAAATTTGATAAAGTCTTAAATCTATATCTGGGTGAGATATGATAGAGGATTTTTTTTAATCTTTTGTTCTAATAATGGGGATGTATAAAAGTACTAAAAATTAAAATGCAGTTTGTATGAATGAAAAATTTATTATGAAAAAATGAAAAATTTGTGAATTATTTATGAAAAAATTGTCTTGATACAATAAATTGTTCACAGAGAATAGCAGAACAATATCCCAAAATGAAACTCTTCTTGTACTCCACTAAATTCTATCGGTGTAAACTTATTCACTAACATATAGTAAGAACCATTCTATTAATCAAACATTGTATCTAACATTGACATTTTGCACACTTGACTTCTTAATAAAGAAATGATAAATATAAATAAAATCGATGAACTTTTTTAAATGAATGCAATATGCAGCGATGGATGTAATTGTGTTTTTAGAATTAAGACATATCTCGATTTTATTTACTTGACTTTTTAACCAAGTCTTAATGAATTCAAAGAGAATTCTTCCATATTTTTGAAGTTACTACATATAAAATTTGGAGTTTTAGAAACTGATTCTGCACAAAGTGTTTTTCACTTTGAGACCTTTCATGTTTGACTTTTTAATTAATATATATTAAATTTAGATGAAATAAAAAAAGAACTGCAGACAAACTTTTTAAAAGCTTAATAATGAGATCTTTAAGCGTTGTCATTCCTAAATTAAGATAATCTATAGTTGATTTTTATTAAGATATTGCAAATCCATATAAAATTCATTAAAATGAATGCAAAAGTTTTTCTATATTTCAAAAAAAACAAACAGTTTTTGAAAAAATTGGGCAACACTATGATTAATTAGGGGGGGGGGGTAATATTTTGTTTCGTATGCAGCAACACATCCTTCGAACCAAATCGTCTGTTAACTTCATAAATTGAGTTCATTCTAAAATTATTCAATTCCACATAATTAACATTTTAAAGATTTAAAATCTTTTTCTGTGAGCATATAAGAGATAAAATCTTAGATAATTATAAATCAAACTAATTTTTGTAAATTTCACGTTTCGCATACAGAAATATGACATAAGCATAACTTTTGAACTTGGAAAAAAAGACGTGAGAATCGCTATCGTCATATTTTAAACGGAATAACATTATATACAAATTTATACTGTCGTCGTATATAAAGCACATATCCTTTTAGCAGACATAATTTTAGGTGCGTTTTATTTAGCAGTTATTTATATTCTTTTTTTTTATTTATATACTAGTTTTAAGAAAAGATCATAAGATTTAATATTTCAAATTAAAAAATAGTGCTTGTTTATTTAAAGTAAGGTAATTTAATGTTTTTTCGAATAAATATGAAATAACTTACTCTCAATTCCAGTGTCATTTTTCTATTATCCGTGTTTGCTGTGAAAGTTAAGGGAAAATATCTATTGCTCTAAGAAGAGCAAACAAAAATCGTTTGGAGCATGTCTAACTCGCTAGCTTCATTGCCTTTCAACCAATTAAACGTTTCAAAAAGTACATATGACGACTTCTTTCAATAAAGCAGTAATATGTTTTATCAGATGGTTAAAATACACATAAAAGGTTTTTTTGTAACTAGTTAAGAATTTCATTTTCAATTAATAGCATGGAATAACACATTTCTGGCTTCAAAAATTTCCTTCCAGAGATTTTGTATAGGTTTTTATATGTTGAAAACAAATATGGCATTAGATTTTGGCCGTTATTTTTTTTTTTGTAAGATATGAAGGTTGTCTCACTTGCTTTTATACGTTAGAGTGAGCTGATGTGCGTATTATTATTAGTAAAAGGAAATATTTTCCTTAAAAAATTTATTTTTAAAAAATACAGTAACTCTTCTGTCATACGTGATAAAAATTATAAAATAAATTTACGAAAAAGTGTTACGTTTTTTTTCCAATCGTACATCGCGCGACGCATTCATCAAACGTTTGTTGCTTCAAATATGAAAAAGTTTTCATTTTTCTCCTATTTTGATCGCCAAATTTCATATTTCTGCCAAGTTTTGATAACATTGCTTGCATTCATTATAGAAGCACTTTGTACTAAAACATTCTATTGAGTACTTTCCGACTTTAAATATAAAAATAAATTCTTCCTAAAAACAAAAATGCGTTCTTTCCTCATATTTCAAAACGAAACATCTACGCATAATATAACTAGTTAAAATAGATTGCAGTAATAATTGGGAACCACTAGATCCTTAACTTTTTGTAACAATACAGAGCCACTTGAATGTTTCGATTTATGTTATTTAAATTGAAACAATCTTAAATTATTACACTTATTTTATAAAATAATTACCGAAAACAATTATTGATTCTAAATTAATAGTATTTTATAATGGAAAATACAGTACGTGTAAAAAAACAGAAAGTGTATATTGTCGTTTGCTAATAAAAAATATTACGATTTTTTTCGGGGGGGGTGATTTGATATTTATCTGCAATTTAAATAATAACTGTAAGTACCAATTTTTATCTGTCTAGAATGTTTCATTTTAAAGTCAAACAGACGGAATTAATTTTATTGGTTTTCATTCAAAATTTGTCAAAAATTTGGTGTTAAGTCCCCATACCAAATTTAGTGCATCTACCCTAAAGCGATTTTCAGTTTTCTTTTTTATTGAAAGGCAGGTAAGCAAACAGACAGTCATTATAACTTTTTGACTTAGGGAGGCCAGAAATGTGGAGATTCGTCCAAATCCAGAATTCAAATTTTCGACGACAATAGTATCTTTTGGTTCCACAAAAAATAAAAATGGTTAAAAATTGTATACTTGAAATTTATTTTCATTAACAAATTCAGAATATATTATTTTCATGCTAGGCTGATAATGCAATTGTAAAATAACTCTCCAATGGATGATGGGGCGCTTGAAATGATTCCTTTAGATATTGGTGGTGTATTAAATAATCTAAACATAATTTCAGGTTTTAGCTCTGCAGAGCAGATGTAACAGGCTATTTTTAATAAGCAGTTGCGAGAGGTTTCAAATGCTTGAATATTCTTTCCTAAGTACTTTTAACAGTATATAATTTGGAGGCACTGAAACAAGAAAAGCGAGAAACCTTCCATCATTTCCTGAAATTTTCAGCACTCGAAACTTTCGATAATCGAAATGTCAGAATGCAAGAGAAGTGTTTACCTCCAATTTACAATTCATTTTAAAAATCAGTTAAATCAAATTTTGTCCTTTTTGTACTTCTCATTATGTAAAATACACATAGAATAATGATTGAAATGGTTGATTGCCACAGAAATTCTTTATCCTGGAAATAACAGACTCAGAAACATGATTATATTTAATTATATTCGCAATTTATCTTCAAATGGTGACATTTAAATTGTATGTGAAAATGCTGTCCACATTTTAAATAATAAAGAGCGATCAAGTAGTGCTTAAAGGCTTCGAATCTTTTACAAGTATTGCTTTCTTTTACCATTTATTAAGCCCAACAATCAGAGAAAAGCTTCTCTCCAAGCAGTAATAAATATTGCCGACTTTTTAACCAATGTTCGCAAATTTCTTTTTGAAATGGACTTTAGAAACTCAAATTAGAAGAAAAGTATAAAATACTTTGGGAAAAATAATTAACTTTTATGTCTCGGTATTTCACAAAAAATTTTTTATAAGAGTTTTAAAATGAAGACAAAATTTTTAGAATAGAAATACTATTGCTTAAGTTATTGGCTAAGTAATGATGTGAATAATACAGTATGAACGGTTTAATAATATTATATTTTCTTCGGATTTTTATACAAGAATAATTATATTAAAAAATGAGAGCACTTTATTCAAAAACGAAAATAGCTCTTGAATTTAAAAATACTTTTCGCCATTTTTAAACAAGTATTCTATTTTTTGAAATTACTTCAAGTTTGAATGTACTTAAAAATTATAATTTTTTGCACAGTTTCAAACATTTAGTTCCTCAGAGATTGTGTATATCTTAGTTCATTCACTATATGAAATGGGAAACGCAGGATACAACTTATATAATCACTTAACCATAAACCGTCTATGAAAGGGAGTAGAAAATAGAAAATCCCCATAAATATTGCAACGAAAGAGTTTCTGGAAAACAGCTTCAGCAATTAAGGATTTATAACTAATCCAGGAAATGAATTCAGCAAATTAATATAAATATGAGAGAATCATA
>JAOUZG010026362.1:0-12284 GCA_026289955.1 Argiope argentata | reverse complement strand
GTTTCTCCTACTTAATGAATATCAGCAGTGTTCTCATTTCATGATTCGTGGGATTCTAGTCAAGACGTTGCTTGAATTTGTAATTAAATCCTGGATAATTTTTTAAGTGATCCCATTAGCTTTCAATGAATGCAAAATCCCATAGTAGCAATAATAGTAGTAATTTTTTTTTTAATTCAAACTATCTTGGAATTTGTAGTTATGTAAATTACGAAGCCAATGCAATGAAATTCCATTGCTTTAATAAATTGCGATTCTATTGACACATTATTGAATTAATTGGAATTGAATCACTTCTGCTTCAAAATTAATTTTTTGAGTGCTTAATACAATGAATATAATAAGGATTGTAAAATGGGACAAGTTGAAGACATTTATCAAATTTGATAATGCTTTTCTAGCACTTTTTTCCTTTGAATGTCTTTTTCATTTCTAATAGTATCAATCTAAATTATTATTTATTGTAAATATTTATCGTACTTTTCAACTAATTGTAATGTTTTTATCAAAATTAGTAACAATGAATTCTGTAAAATAATAAAACTTTTTAATTATTCTTAGTAACAACTTTGTAATTATTTTTGTAGTAATAATAACAAGTTAGTAGTAGTTTTAGTAGTAATAATGACAGTTGTTACTAATTTGATAAATTAGTAACAAGGAATTCTGTAAAATAATAAAACTTTTTAATTATTCTTTGTAACAGTTTTTAGTTATTTTTGTAGTAATAATGACAAGCAAAAAAAATGCTGCTTCTGTGTTTGTATTTTATAAATTCCTATAAATTTATCTTTTCAATATTGAATTTAAAACAAAAATATATTGAAAAGAAAAATGATTTGTCGGTGTGCATTCAATTTAGTTTAAAACGTGTATACCATCATAAATAGTGCTGAAATTTTAAAACCATTTTTAAGTACCTTAAAAAAGCTTATTTTTCTAGAAAAGTGCAAATACAACAAAAATTGATAAGTAACACAGAAGAGGAGTGTCAATACATTTAAAATAAAATTAAATAACTTTTGAAATCCAATGATTTTTGTCTACATGAAAACCGATATTTGTTGGATCCATCTCGACAAACTTTAGATTGTGTGTGTGGTGTGTGTGTGTGTGTGTGTGTGTGTGTGTGTGTGTGTGTGTGTGTGTGTGTAGATGTGCAGTACAAATAATTAAAATTAGGAATTTGAAATATGGCAAGAAATTGATTCTGGGACATAAAAAATTCACTAAGAAAAAAAAATATATTTTTAATTTTAATAAAAAATAAAAACAAGGTTTAAATGCATTACCACCATATCATTGAATAAGAAGTATTTTGTACTCTTTTAAATTTGATTAAATATTCTTTCCCTCCTTTTTATTTTTAAAAAATAATTTTTTAGAATTTATATTGGACTTGATTTGTATTTATCATTCCTTTAAATAATTTTTATTTCCCCACACCAGTTCAAAATTATAAAACAATTCCATTCTAAGGCTATTTCTAATAGTATGTATAGTAGTTTTTTTCTAATGATAAATATATGATCTTTTTATATTTTTGTCAAAACCAAATATGTTTTATATTTCTGCACTATTTAGTCTCACTCATTTCTAAAATTACTCTTTTTAAAAAAATGTGTTAAATGTTTTGTTTTCATTTTATTTGCAACTACAGAGCTGATTTTTTTTAAATCTTTGTGGATTTATTACCAGTATTTGTGAAAAATAGGAATCATTAAATAATTTTCATTCAATAATAATAATAAAAAATAATTTTCCAAAATATGTTATTGCATCTTTCTTAGTTTTTTCAAAGCTAAAAAATTAAAACCCCATTTATTATTCTCATTTATTATCCTCATTTATTATTCTCATTATTTTATATTTCTGCAACATTGCAGGAACATCTAAGAATTAAAATTTAAAATTACTGTTATATTTTTCACTCTAACATTGGAATTAAAATTTTTAAATTATATAGAAGCTGTTAACAAATTATTTAAGGAATTACTATCCTCAAAAGATTATACTATTATTTGAATAAATAAAGACTGAATATGGTCAAATATATTTCACAAAAAGAAAACAATTCACATCAGAATTAATATTTTTTTTATTTAAATATATATAAAAAAATATCCCGTTGAATATCTGAAAATTCCATCACAAGTTCGAAGATCCTTCTAGAGAACTATTCCCCATACGGTAGTGTCAGTTTTTTAAAAGGAGGGGGCAATAAATTTTCCCGCAGAATGGGAAAAAGATACCGTAGTTTCACTTCGCTTTTTTCATTCTGTCGAAACATTTTTTAGTATTTAGTAATATGTAACATTAAATGCGTGTATTTTCAATATTATAGTAGCGCCAACCGATGCCATTCTTGGCACACTACGTCACAGAAAAGTTTCACATGATTGGTTGAATTTCGTTTAGAAACGATGTTTCCGTCACTATCGTGGACATTTCCAAGCCGGTTAAAAAAAGTTGACGATGATGGAAATCTTGCTTGACCGGTTGCCCGCGGGCACAAATCGACAACTGTCGACGAAAGTGCTGACGATATTTCGCCGTGTAATAGGGCCTTTAGACAGAGAAATACATCTGACACTTATGCCTTCCACACCACAACAAGATGAGATTTCACTTATGATAGATTTAATTTCCACCAGACCCACAAGCATGACAGATATTCAGTGTAATCGAGGATCGAAATAATAGTAATAGCTCTTCTCTCTCTTGTAATAGCTCTTCGCTTTCAGTACCTGAATTCATAATTACATTAAAAAGGTGTATAAAACTTTTTTCTCCCCCCCCCTCCCTTTCGACTAATCAGAAGACCTTACAAGTCATGCACTTCCATAAATTGTTTCGCTTATTATCATTTCAGATCATTATGTTGTTTTGGGGATGAGTTTTTTGGCGTCAACGAAAATCCGTAGGCGAAAAATAATTTTTTTTTATCTGCACAAACATTTCAAAAAATCAACTTTTAATAACGTGTTTCCATTGCATTTACAAAAGCACTGGGTTTTTTTTAAAAATAAGTTAATGACTGCAGCAAATAAAACCTAGAAAAATATCATTTTCACCTGATTACATGTAATGAAATGAATAGGAAATGTGATATTTTTTCAAACAATAAATGGGAGACAAATTTTTTTGGTCGTTTGAAATACTAAAGTGACTCATTCAATGCAAGTATAATTTATCTGGCACGAGTACGTGGTGCTTTGGCCGTTCAAGAAATGATGTTTTGGCATGATACATTAAAATATGAATTGCAGATTTCAGTTTAATCTTTTATTTCAGACTATTTCATCTGATTTCTGAGTTTCCTACTCATTTTTAGTCATTTAAACCAAATAACAATTTCATAATTCTAAATTTTAATAAATGTTCTTTTTTTTGAAATCTTAATATTTTTTTTTCGGTAAAGTTCATCATGCTATCATGGAAAGTTTTCAGTAAAAAAAATTATTTTTTAAAGCATTTTTGGGGGGATTACTTGTTATTGATTAATACTTGATTTTATTAACCCTGTTTTGAACGTGGAATTTTTCTTAGTTGAAAAGACAAACGCTTTTTCTTAACGTAAATGTCATTTTTCAAAACGTTGATATTTTATATGATTTCTTCGCATCTTATTTATCCATTTACTTTTCGTACATTAGCCATTTTTCTTAGTAATGCGATTAACAGATAATTAAAATCAGTTTTAACTCGAAATTCTGTTTTAAATAGAATAATCCGTTTTTAATAGATTATTTATTCTTACTCCGTAAGGATAAATGATTTTTTAATAGCAATAGCTATAAATAAATAAAAATCTTTGAAATGTAAAGTATTTCTTCGCATCTTTATATCTTGGCGTTCTACACAGAGGTGGAGACAGAAATTTTCCAAGGCAGGGGAAGCAAAATTTCTTCAATTTAGCAGCAAAATTAGACATAACGATTAATTTTATATTTAATTAAAGGAAAATAAATATTAATTAATTAAAAAGTTTTATTGATTAGTTAGTTATTATGATATACAATAAAATCTTCTACAAATTGAAAAAAATGCCTAAAATTTTGTTGGAGCAGAACAAAATATACACAAAATAATGGTATTCTTATCCGAATTAAGAAAGAAAAAAATATCATTTACTTTTGACATCGGATTTTGAAGAATATTATTCATCGTCCTCAATCCGTATAATTTTTGATAAAACAATTTTCTAAACTTTTAATTTTAAAAAGATAAAATTTTCACCTACCTTAATAAAGATTGCAACGTACAAATAAAAATTCAGATGTGTTCCGAGTATGATACAAATGAGGTCGCGTACACGAGCAAATTTTTATTATTTTTCAGCAGCGAACATAGATAATGTGTAAAACATACGATTTTATTGTTGCTTTTTAAGATGGGTGAAAAATAATTGTAAATACACTAATATATTAGAACTAATCTTTTAAAGGGCTTTGTAAAATATGAAAAAAGCGGATGTGAAAAATGAGCTACCTAAAAAGTAATTTTGACCTAAATATACATAGATAAATATATGCATATTTATACTATAATGCATTTTATTCAAAGAGAACCAGATCTTAAACTTGAGTTTCCTTCTCTTCATTCTTAGATGCGAGTTTTTATTAAATAAACTAGCTTCTTTGCGAAGCTATTGCAAACTCGAATATTCTCAAAAAATTGTGCATTGGTTTTTCTTCCATTCTTTATTTTTAGTTCCATTGTTTTATTAAGAATATTTATCCAAAGTCTATTGAAAATTTAGAAACATTTCGATTTGTATAGTTTGATCATGAATTGACAAATAAAATAAATTTATATTTCGATTGCATAGTAATAATACTGAATATAGAATTTGAAAAATTTATGCATTAAGTTATTTAACAAGTTAAATGCTTGAGTTCTTTTAGTGTCATTAAAAGATCTTATCATTTCAGCTTCTATTTTTTTGTCTTCAGATTGCAGCTGGTAATATATTTTAAGTGGTGACTTAAAGATTGAAATGTAGCTTAAAAAATACAACTGAAAAAAAACTTTACCATTTTACCAATGTAATTATTTAATTATTTACAGCGAATTCATATAATTTCGAATGCAGTAAAGCAATTCTTCTTACCATGCTTATATATATATTAAAATGTCAAGAATAGTTGTCTATGCTTATTATTAAATTTACTTTAACCATTTGCGAGATTTTAATTTGGGAATGATCACTATTAAAACAGAAAGATTTGTTGCCGAGAAAGTAACAGCGTAATAAACAAAATATGGCTTTTTATCTATTCCTTAAAATGGGAAATGGAAAAAAAAATCATCCTATTCAAGTACAATATAAAAGCTCAAAGTCCTCTAATAATTCTACAATAGGATGGTTGAAATAGTGATGATATAGCTTGAGTTATGGTAATGATGATATAATAGTTGAAATAGTGATATATCGGTAATGGCATATGAAAAAAAAACCAAAAAAAGAAACCCATAACTTTTCAGAAATTATGATATTCGGCAAAAATACTACATTTTTTCATACGCCATCACATCTTCCAAATGTAGAATTACAAGTATATGGTCTCTAGAGGAGACAATTGAATAAGACGTCTGACAATCTGGCGATTTATCTGAAGTCGAGTAAGAAATCGCCAAATACTCATTTCTTTCTCGACCGACCAAAAAGAGTCGGCAAAATGTGACATCAAGTCTCATTTTGTGAATTATTTTTCCAGATGTAATGCAAACTATAGGCTGAATGGATGACAGTTAAATCAGTTGTCACACAATCTGTCGGCATAACGTCACGGTTATCTGTTCGATTGATTTCTCAGTAGAAAGACCAAAAACAATCATTGCAAAGTTACTTCTTGCTTACTTGCCCCCCTGTATCAATTATTTTGCTAATTATAACCACTTTGGCTACTTCAAACTATTACTCGAGTATTTGGTTTGCGGTATATTAATTTTAAGACGGGTTTTAATATTCATTGATATCTAATTCGCCCCTAAACCTTTCCGAAGAGGTAAAAACTTTCGGTGGTAGAAACCTTTTTTCTAACCGACAGGGAGTTGCAAACGAACGCTGAAAAAAAGAAAACCTCCTCCCATTGTCACTGCCTCTGCTCAATAGAACAGCTCGTTTCGTCTAGAACCAATAAATTTGACATAAATTAAACTTTGGGATGTGATAACATGCATTTCAGAACAATTTGTTTTGAAATCTTTTATTAATTAAAAATTAGTAGAAATTTTGGCATTCTGGCTCTATAATTACCTAAAAAAATGTTTTTACAAAAATAATTATCATACAATTTTTAAAAAATAATTTTTGTATAATTTTTGGCAATATATCTGACTGTTACATGGAAATTCAAACCCTTTTTATCATTCAAACAAATATTCAATCGCTTTATGTTCTCCCATTGTTAAAAGCTAAGTAAGAAAGAGTTTGCTCATAATCTGAGTAGTTTACCTGTCTGAGTAAGAAAGAGATGTCTCAGTATAACGAAGGGTGACATGCAGTTAGATGAATAATTACCCGCACATTTACGTTCTCAAATGGTGATTAGTGCTAACAGAGCCTGATTCCATTAGGAATATTGGAATACACAACAAAGAGGACATGTATAAGAAAGTAAAATTTAAATGTCTATAGCATTTTGATGTTTAAAATTATTTCCTTAAAGGGAATCATGAACAACAACCCTTGGGGAAAAATATTTAATCAAAATTAAGCACTCCCCCCCCGCGCTATGCAAGATTCTCTTGAACTAATAATCGGCAAAGGCGATTACTAAAAGAATGTAACTCACATAAGTTATAAATAATTGCAAAAAATTATACAATAGTTTATTACCTTAAAATGCAACAGCAGCTTTTCATTATTTTTTTAAGTTTGATGATGTTTGATATATTACAATTTGAAAAATTTTCCCTTAATTTTAAGAATACGAGAAAAACAACAAATATTACTTTTATATTAATAGCTTCTTTTCACAATAAGGAAATTCCATATTCTAGTTTTCTGCATAATTATTATTTTACGCTGTCATCAAATTATATTGAAAAATAATTCAGATTTTGGGCTTAGATTTTCTTTATAATGTATTTTGTGAAAGCAATATAATTTGAAAGTGTTTCTTATGGCATAGATTATTTTAGCTTTCTCTTAGGCTACCAACTGTTTAAAAGACTTTCACCAAATAATATTTATTTATATCTGTTCACATTTTTTCTTTTATTTTAAATACTTTCTTTTGCGCATTTCTTATGACTGATGTTTGGAGAATATTGATATTATTGTTTCAGTATTCATTCATTAGAAATTTTCTGCTGAATTTTTAGTTCAAGGAACTGTTTAGATAAGTATGCCACAGAAATCCATCAGTAATCATTTTATGCAACTTTCTTAATTAATTGCCTTTTTTTTTTCAAAGTTTTTGAGGATTGATGGTGCAACATATTTCGAACTGATTTTCTGATTCTCCCGATTGTCAACATCCTTCGTTTGCAACAATGAAACAAATATGAAGATATAACAAATCCTTTACTTTAGTTCTTAAAAAAAAGAAAAAAAAGAAACAACCGAAGGAAAATTTTGAGCATTTTTAATTTACGTATACACTGTATTAGGACATAATTATCTTTAAAAATTTAGAAACGGAGGAAATATTCATTTAAAGTATTTATGGATAAAAAGAAGAAAATTGTTGATTTCTCAGTAAAAAAAAAAGCTGAAAATTTCCTTTAAAAAATGTTAATGCTTGAAAAAAAAAAGAATAGATAAAAAAAAAGAATAGGAAATAATAAGTTTTACATTTCGAAGAGAAATCGATCATCATTGTTTGACGAGCACTATAAACAGGTGGAATGCTTTCTTACCTGCTGTGACTGAGGCGGCGGCATCATAAGAAGTGGTGGCGGCAGTCGCCGGATTCCACGCATTCTTGCGTAAAGCTTCGGTGTAAGCGGAGCTATCTGTTGAAAGAAATAACACAAAATTGTTATGGTTAATTTTATTTTTTAAAAAAGGTTTTTTAGAGCATTGTAGCACGGTTTTAATTAAATGAAATGCCATTTTTTTGTAGTTAATTTATATGATTTTTAAAAATTACGAATTTACTTCCAGAAAACAAAAATGTTAGAAACAAACGTTCAGATTTGTTAATATTTTGTTATTCTAGTACATAGACATTATGAGACAACAGCTTAAATTAATCTAGTTTTTTCTTTTTAATACAAAAACAATAATTGCTAATGCCAGATTCAAGAGCAAAACAAAGAATGTATATTTCAATGATATTTTACTTTTCTAGATCTGAAAGAAGATCAAGATTTACAAGGTAAAAAAAACTGAGCAAGAAAGTAACTTTTGACGCGTAATCTACTTGCCATCTTTAAATGCACAATACATTTTCTATCATTTTCGCTCGTATCGACGCGTCTTTTATCTGCCTCGTGGCATTTTAATGTAATTCCCGAGTTTTTAATAAAATTGTTTAAATTAAAACCATCTTTAAAATATTTAAGTACTACACACCACTATGCTTGTCTACTATGCATAAATCTTGCTTTTCAAGCAATTTAACATTTCTGACTTTAAGGGAAAGGACATAGCATAGAAATCATATTTATTTCGAATTACAGTGTATTCGCGGAGTATTCTCTTAAATAAATATGATCTCGGTGTATTCTCTTAAATAAATATTCACTGGTTATTTAAAAGCAGAAAAATCTAGCAACTGTGCAATTTTCTGTATTAATTGTACCAAATAATGAAATATTTATATAAAAACTTCTTTCTGTTCCAGGTTTGAAGCATTTAAAATGTGATGAATATAAACAATGAGTGCATGCCGAAGGAGGCATCAAGAAACACATTTCTATGCTATGTCCTTTCCCTTAAAGTCAGAATAACATTTCTGACTTTAAGGGAAAGGACATAGCATAGAAATTATATTTATTTCGAATTACAGTGTATTCGCGGAGTATTCTCTTAAATAAATATGATCTCGGTGTATTCTCTTAAATAAATATTCACTGGTTATTTAAAAGCAGAAAAATCTAGCAACTGTGCAATTTTCTGTATTAATTGTACCAAATAATGAAATATTTATATAAAAACTTCTTTCTGTTCCAGGTTTGATGCATTTAAAATGTGATGAA
This sequence comes from Argiope argentata, assembly GCA_026289955.1. Classification (NCBI taxonomy): domain Eukaryota; kingdom Metazoa; phylum Arthropoda; class Arachnida; order Araneae; family Araneidae; genus Argiope; species Argiope argentata. Next base: position 3,131 of record JAOUZG010026362.1, on the reverse strand, counting down.
TATAAACAATGAGTGCATGCCGAAGGAGGCATCAAGAAACATGAATTACTCAAGCATATAAATAAATGTGATAATTTTTACTCTCCATAAATTTTCCTTATTACAGAAATCATAAATATGATATTAATCAAGTCTTTACGTGTATAAAATTCTTAGAAATGTGCTTTTTGTATTTAGTGCTAAACAAACATTAAACTTTGCTTTCAAAAAATCGAACTAGATCGATACGTCAAAACAAATTTACTTGTGAAAAGCTAAAAGAGAGAAATTACAAAACATGACAACATTCTTGATTTGTTGAAGCATAATTGCTATTTAGCTTGCTTTTTTTTCATGACTGTTTCATTATTAAATTTTATTTAGAAATTCTAAAGTATTTTACCCAAGATCTCCATTGATATTTTTGTAGACTTTTAATTTAAAAAAATTAAATGGTTACATTCTTAACCACAAGAAATAGCAGAAATATAATTATTCCTACAAGGAACAATTCAATGCAATATAATAGGAGCAAATTTTAGATTTCCGTCTTTGTTTCTATTTTTATTTTTTATAGATATTCTTTTTAGAATGCTGTTTATGAATGATGATTTCATTAAAGTTAAATTTATCAATTATTTAAAATGTTAACGACAAATAGAGTTGCATATACTCCTGAAACCGGATGAACACAATTTTTTTTTTTTAAAAATCCATACTAAATTAAAATTTATTCGAAATTCAGAAACTATCTCCAATTAAAATGAATTTTTATAAGTTTTCATCCACAATTAAGGAAAATTAGATCAAGAAAGAAAAAAAAATGCATGATTTTAATAAACTGATTTGCAACAAGTGATATCTTAAAATTCAAATACTTGTTGCCAAAAAAAGAAAAAAAAATGCTGTATTTGCAAATAAAAAAAATACTTATAGAAGAACTTTAAAAAGGCATAATACAAAAACAAAATATATTCTACTCAGTATAAATAATATGTTATTGCCTTTTCTAAAATTCATTATACATGACAGTGATAAATTTTGAATGATCCATATAAAATATGGCTTTTATTAAAAATTATTTTATTTCGTTGACGTATTAGAGTTTGGAAATTTGATGGCAATATCGAAATTTATATGTAAAAATTAACATTACGTACTTAAAACGAAAAAAATGGAACATTGTTTATGATAAACCTTTATAACGTAAAAATGCTGTATCTTTAGGAAATTATTTTCAAATTTTATATCAAGGATATAATTTCTTCAAAAATTCACTACATAACACATTTTACCATTGCATATTCATTAGGTTAAAGGAAGAAAATTTTAGTTACGATTGAATAGCATGAAATATAAGAAAAAGCAGGTAGTGGTTGAACTGATGCAAAATTTCTTATTACAGTAAACTTTATACTATAAATAATACTTTTGTTTAAATATTGTTATTTAAAATACCAAATATTTACTTCTTTAATTATGATCACTAGAAGAAATTTGACGGAAGGAAATAAAAGGACAAATTTTGTAGAAATTAGAAAGTTTTAATTAAAATAGTGGCATAATTAAAAGAAAAAAAAAGAAATAAAAATACCGATTGGGAATGCGCTCTTCAGATTGAAATAAAAAATTATACAGTTGCGGTTGCAATTCTTTTCTCTCTATTTTCAAAACTTTGGATAAATAAAAGGCAACAATTGATTTAGAAAATCAGGCTCTTTTCAGTTCAAGAAAAAAGTGGAAAAGAAATAAGAAAAAGAGAAAGGAAAAGTTATCTTGGTTCTTTTTTCGAGAGCAAAATGCGCGAAGAATGTTTTTATATTTTTGAGTATATGTAAAGAAAAGACGAATAAAATACAGTTTTACAATATTTATACAGTAAATATAGAGTTTCAAAATTATTTTCCAAAAAATCAAACTAATTCTTCTAGCTGGAATGTTCAGAATTAAAGGGACGTTATTTTCAAGGTAGGGACTTCTTCTTTCTCAAATATTATCAATAAACAGATTCTCTAAGTTCATATGAAAAGGAAGAAAAGAAAGAATGAATATTCATATGTAAAACAAAGCAACAAATATATTATATGGAAAGGGACTCACCACTGTACAGCATTTTCAAAAGAATAGTGTTCTGATTCGCAGTATATTTCGAATCCAGAGTCTATTCAGCATAAAAGAAGGAAGACGTATCTTCTGGATCAGTAACAAAGAGGCGATCAGACGATTTTGACAAAGGAATTTAAACTTATTATGTTACATCGTTCTTTTTCTTAGATTGAAGTAAAGGTTTCTTTTCTTCATACATTGCTTTAGAGTTCGAGTTAAAACATATTACTTTTCAACAATATAATATTTGTTTGCTTTTTCTGTAAGAAATGAAATTCTAAAAGATAATTCTAAATCGGAAGTTCTATCGTTAAAAAAAATTATTCTTTTGTCTCTACTCTTCTCATTGCCATTTCAGATTTTTCAGATTTTTTTAGCTGTAGTAACAAATATTTTCCCGATTAAAAAATCCGAAATATTTATTAAAAATCTTTTTTTATGAAAATTAAATAAATTTACACGATTAAATCGTTTTCGAACTCCCGGTAATCACGACTTTGGCGGGATTTCTGCATGTCACGTGGAACGACGATAACTTCACGGAATTCGCAACTTGTCAGGAAATGGCTCAGGAAGGACAGACCTTATCAAGATCAAGTGATGAACTAGAGATGAACTTCCTGAGGTCAGGCACAGGAGTCAAATCTGCTGACCTCAGTGTCCAACCGCGATAAATATTTCTCTGCCGTCCAATCGGTTTACCGCCACAATTGGAAGGATTACTACGGCTCAACGGGACGGTGGACTCAACAGCCAATGAGAAGGAATCTCGACTCCGAAGACACGCCCTCTGCTTTTCTGGTGCTTGTTTTTATTCTTTCTCTCATTCTTTTTTTATTTTTATCTTATCAAAAGGGATCTGATTTTGTGGATTTCCTACATAAAACCTTTATCTCTAAGCTGACTTTTAATTGAAGCGACGTATGGATAATTTATTGGCTATATTTTCTTGAAAGACATTTTAATTGCATTGATGTTTAGAGAATTCGGTAATGTATTTTTGTTAAACAAAAATTCTATGATCGATTCCACTGAAAATTATTTAT
>JAOUZG010026349.1:0-12781 GCA_026289955.1 Argiope argentata | reverse complement strand
CCAATTCACACACCACCACTACTGCAAGCACACATAACCCACACCAATCCACACCCCCACCACTACTGCAAGCACACATAACCCACACCAATCCACACCCCCACCACTACTGCAAGCACACATAACCCACGCCATCGACACCAATCCCCACACCACCACTACTGCAAGCACACATAACCCACATCAACGACACCAATCCCCACACCACCACTAATGCAAGCACATATAACCCACACCATCGAAACCAATCCCCACACCACTAATGCACGCACTCATAACCCCACACACTTATCCCCACATCCCAACTCATGCTCCAACACTACTCCACATCACAAACTGAACATGCATTGATTCATTCATTACCCAAGCCAACGACACCAACCGCCACATCAATAACTGAATATACAAGCATTACATACGACGACGACCTCCAGACATAACCGAGAACCCACGCATTGTCCACAACAACGACACCAACCTAAAAATAGCCTTCACACAATGCTTCCAACACCACACCCACACCATAAATGACACATTACCCACTCCATCAAATCCACTTCCTGTTCTCAGTTCTCTCACTATCGCACAAATCACCTTGCTAATACCACAATTTACCAATATTCAACATACAATATGCAATAACACTGACTGAACCATGATTAAAACCATTTCCCCATAAAACCAAGGTGAAATCAATTGTCCCGTTTTTATATCACATGCCCATTTCCACATTTCGCTGCATTGTCAACATGCACCTTTCGAATGAGATTGTACTGGTACCACTCCCAAAACAGTCTATTAATTTCATTCAGCCCATCATGCCCATGTACACGATAAGAGGCGTGGTCTTTAACGATGCATATCACCAAGGTTAATCATTTTTACACAGAATTCATTTTTCACAATCATCTCTATGGCATAATGCATCTCAATCTGAGAATTAAATGTCTGTTAATATCCCCACTACTACCTCAACCAAATATTTATCGCTCAAATGAAAGCAAGAACTAAATTTAAAAATTGTACTAAATACATCAACGTTTATGCTACTGATTGCAGAAACATTGATTTAGAACATGATATAGAAAATAGGACGTGTGATCATTAACTTCCCAAATATCACAAATATTTCCTATACTATTTTGTATTGGTTCCACCACCAGTTTATAAATTTAAATACCGGCTTTCCTCAAAGTTCGGACACCAAATTAGCCAATCCTGGCAATTATCTATCTGAATGCCTGCCATTTAATTTACAAACTACATAATGAATAAATTTTTGGTTAAAATGCTATTTATATCAAATACAAGAATTTGATTCGTAAATGAATATTTGGAAGCATGAATCTAGGGTAAGATATACTATCGCTGATGCTTTAGTTTGTAATTTCAAATATATAACCTTAATTTTTTTAAAAATAGATATTTTATATCAGATGGATAAGAACCAAATAAAATCCTCCAAATTTCAATTAATAAAAATTTGAAATATTTATGTGAAAATGATTCGTTCCCTGGCAGAAAGGGTTAGAAATAAACAGATTGAAATGTATGATTATTAATTGCATGTTGGAAAATTGGCTATTTGATTAAATAAAGGTAAGGAATGAAATAGTTAATGCTAACAGAATAGTACTATGTGAAAGGTGCAAGCAAAATACAATACCAAATCTATTTATAAAACAAAACCTTTACATTTATGCAGGAATTCACTATTTACGTAAAATAAGTAGAAACCATTACTAATGACAAGGTTAAACTAAAAGTAATTTAATATTCTTTTTATAAAACCGATTAAGCAATCAAAGAAAACCTAAAGAATTATATCAAATGGTAAGAAATAATGATCGACAATTTCAATACACGCGATCAATTTCAAATAAGAATCAGCAAGCAACACGTCACTGGTATTTTAATTGCAAAAAGGTGTATCTAACATTTAAATAAAGGGTTAATAAAATTAGAATTTCTATAATTCTCATTCTCTCGCCCTCACTTAGAATAAAAATTCTCATTTTTTATTAAGAAATACTTATTTTAAAAATTCGGAGAACAGTCGAAGTTAAAAAGCATTTCTATTCATTTGATTTTTAGGGATGGTGACATTTTTATCATGCACATTTTAATCGTGATGTGTTCAAAAATTCTTAATTATTATCTATTTCATTTATTATGCACATTTTAATATCGGGGCTCTGATTCAAGTTCTTAAGCATATGGCGCTTAATTTCCTAAATATATTTAAGTAACTCTTATCTATGGTACAAAAAATTGGTAGGTTTTAATGTTTCGATTTTTGATGCCCGAATTAAAAGTTTATTCTTTTCAAGGCAAAGCAATTTACCTTGCATAAAATAAAATTTCTGCTTAACCCGGATAACAAGTAATTTGTTTTTATTCGCAAAATCCTTTTGAATAAGTATTAAAATTTGAACAATGTCTCCTATTTTTCCAGATTTTTAATTTGTATTACACAATCTGTATATTGACATCACAATTCTTAAGTAGAAATTTGAATAGCAGCATATAAAGAGCTAAACTAATTTTTTTAATGTGGTTACTAGCCGAAATGAGTCAAAGTTGTTTGAAGAAGAAACTTCAAGAGTTCGATGAAACATTCGATTCTAGAAATATCCTGAACTAATACCAGAAGCTGAAAAATTTGGAAACATTAGAATCAATATTTACAGGACGAACTGATCTTCAAACTAACAATCGCGAAAAGTTACTGAATTTTCGGAAAACTGACTTGGTTTTATTCTTTTTTAAAAAAGACAAAGGATTTTAACAATTCTATAGGGGATTTTAAACTCATTTTTAATTTGAGTTGATTTCAATTACTGCTAGATTATAATTCTTTGAGAGGGGATTCATTTGTCCCATATTCTAAACGTCTTTCACTTTTAAGAATATTTCGAACGAATCGTAAAATCTTGGAAAGACATTAAAATCTAAACCTCTAGTATTTTGAAAGAAAGGAAAAAATCATAATCTTCGGATATTCCACACGAGTAATCTCTAAGCAACTAGAATGTCACAATTATGTAGACAATACCTGAGAATAAATTGTGTTGACAAATAGTGGAAATACAGCAGAAAATTTCGTCCTCCGTCATCCAAAGATGAAATGGCATGGTGCAATTTAACCCAGATCTTGTTTCCTCAAACCAGCTAGGAAGTGCCGATAGCTTCAGCATTTCAATTCCTCCAGTTGACCTTCCGAATCAATGTAATGCTTCTATTTTGAAGTCCAAATCCCTTTTTTGAAACTATTTAGAAGAAAATTGTAATTATTCTTTGCGCAAGTTATAAATAGCATTATGAATTAGTTTTCCACTTCAAAAAAGGGAAAAATGGAATACCTTATTTTATCATGAGAGAGCATGTTTTAGTGGAAGTTTTAAATACTTGAAGGTGAATAAAGCAAATGAATAAAGCAATTAATAAAGCAAAAATAGACACTCAAAATTTTTTAATCCCATACATTTTCACCTGCTTTTATCATTATAGCATTATGCAAACAAAACCATTTTAAGGATTCTTTTTCAATAATTGTCTATCTTTGAGACTTTATATAGCTTTCTGAATGCAAAATTTTAAGGTATAAATTATTTTATGGTGCAGCAATGATGTAATAGCTTTCTACATGCGTAATAAAATATGCAAATGTCTCATTGCATATATCCACGTGCGATATGCCCTATGTCCACGTTTTTATTAATATTTTGAATTAGAGAAGGGAAAAATGTCTTCATAGCATTGACAGTGCAAGATTGCTATACAAATCTGTTCGAAAAGTTTCATTTTATTACTTCGATAGCAGTGCGAGTTTTACAGGTTTTTCCCGTAATGAACCTGATGCTAAAATCGTATTTTAAATATTTATAACAAGCAATTTAGAGTATATAATGATGGTTTAATTATTTAATTTAATAAACAACGGAGATCTCGGTGACTCTGAATGTGTAAACAAAACGTTATAATAATGAAATTAAGAAATTAATTTCTCCACGTGAAAGCTTGCTGAAAAAACATGGAACGAAATTAGAATTGGACTACAATTTTGCCAAATGTGCTCAAATCAACTAGCAAAGCAAAATATACTGTAACCAAGATTCGAAACTAAAAAGGACGGCAAAATACTCAGCCTATATTTTAAGTATAAACAAAACAATGTGTTTTATGCTACATTAACTTTTTACCTATTAAAGTAAGATAATATTCAACGTAATGACTTGTGTCCACAGATGCTTTTCAAGAAACCTAGACATGCCGATTATCAGTGACATCATGCCGATTATCAGCACAGACTATAAAAATTTACTCCGATTTACTGTTCCTTTCAATAATATAATTTTTTAGGCAAGTAGACTGGACGTGAGACTCAAATTACGATAAAACGCATTACGCACAGAATGCAACGCTCTTCGGATTCATACTTGTACTTTAAGCTCTCGAGTTGGCCGACTTCAAAATGTGGCATTCACAGAGCGAAATTCTCTATCTAAATTTTAGATTTAATAAAAAAATATTCACTCTACTTCAATTAAATAGAAAATTGCACAACAATTAAATAATTTTGAGATAAAAACAACTATTTGCACGAATACAAAACTCTAAAAGTGATACAAAATTGCTATGCATTTCCGATTTCTTTAACAAATTTTAAAAAATAGCAACACATGAGATCCAAAAAAAAAATCAAGACATTTTTTAGTTATACATTTCAGTCGTAGGCTTTAAACAGTGTAAAGCGAAAGTTTAAAATTGATATTTTATACATTTTTCCAACCACTAGACTGGAACAAGAATTAGACTAGTATTTTTCCCTACAAATCGAATGATTGTGAATCCCTTCACATAGAGTAATTGATTAACGAAGCTAGGAATAGATTAAGAGGATTGAAGATTTAAATACCATCTCATCACAGAACAAAAATTCAAATACACTTTTTCTAATTTAATGTTAATAATAATCAATAATAAGTAGTTTTAATATTTTTTAAATTATTCAATTTTAAAAACTAAACTGAATTTGAATTTTTTGCTAAAAAGAGGACAAGAAAATCCCCAGTAAGAAAAAAAGGGTAAAACAATTCTAAAAATTGAAATATGTGTCTAAATGTAAAAATGCAATTGTCAAATCTAGGGAAGAATTTCTTTAAACTAAAGACTCGTTCTCTATGTTAATAAAAATAATGATCTTCAGAAAGTTGTCGCATAAAAATTCTAAAAGTTGAAATTTTAATAAAGGTTCTAATTAGAGCTTCTAAACATGTATACCAAAGCACATATATACCAAATATGGCAGCTTTAAGTCAAATCAATTGGCTTTCAGAGCGCCTAGACACACTTTTTATTATCAATAGAGATGCAGGAATAAACTGCAACATAAACTATTTTTAATGAAGAGAAATATTGCCTTGCTAATATATTTTGATTCTAGGCAGCCACAAGTAAATGAAAATAAAATATTGTAGCTATGATATATCCTATACAAGGTCTATCAATTTTTTTTATTTTGCTGACAACATACAACAGTTTTTAATTACCTAAAATGCAGTGATGTGTTCGAACTTCAAAATTTTTTCAATGAACTTGAATTCTGAAATCCGAAGATACTTATAATGTCAAATTTACCCATTAATTGAGGTGGGTACATACGCACATGCATTCTAATGAGAAAGTAAAATAACGATTAAAGGTCAGACTATTTAATATATGCAATGCTAAAAAGATTTTTTATAAGCGTCGAAATGAGCAGGAGCATAAAAATTGGAATTAAATAGTAAACCTAATAAACCTTGGGCATGCAACGAATGAATAATTTTGAAGGATAAATAATATTATATTATGTATAGTTTCCATCCAAATGGTTATTCTAAGTAGCGAAAATAAATATTTAAAAAAATGTAGAACAGGATTTTGGAAAAGTTTTGGAATTCCAGCAATTTAAATAGCAGTTATACATAGAACTAGCTTTAACATATTTTAGTTCCTATAAGTTTTCTTCAATTTTAAGAAAACTAAAAATTTAGGCAAGTTTTCACTTTTTTAAGCATTTTTCAGCTGTCCCCTTTTTTGATAAAAAGGAGTTAAGTATTTTAGTTTTTATTTAAACGTGTAATTTATGCAGGCATATTTATATATTGTTTTACAAACAACTCAATTTTAGCGATAATTTTCCTTGAATGAAGTCTTGCTTAAGAGAACAGAAATGCCAGACTGATTTTTTCATAGAATAATTCTGACAAATTTCCTCAAATACAGAAAACATGAAAGATTTCAGCTATATAATATGCTTTATAGCAAGCAATATACCAGAAAACCGATAAAAAACAATTTCACGTTTCAAATTGATTCATTCACTCTGCTAGTAAATAACGATGTCATTTGTATAATAGTGATTTTGCTCAATAGTATCAAGTTATTTTTCACATTAAATTTCCAAAAAAAAAATAAATTCTGGTGTGAAATAATAACAGAAATAGAGTGAAAAAATTATTATGAACGAATATTTCAGAAGAACAATTTTAATATATAAAAATATCTAACAATTTATTTATTCGAATCAGAATGGACAAAGTAACTTACCCATTATTTTTCAATGTATACAAAATGTATACAATGTACTCAAAACGATAAATTATCATTCATTCATTCACAAGGAACATTTATTTGCATAACGTATCGAGTTGAAATTGTATTAAAAATATCTATATGCCACACAAAATTTTGCAAAGGAAACTTTCCATACTAAGCAAGAAACAACAAAAAGGAAATTGATTAATCCTTTCACTTTTTATGGGTTTACATGGTTCTAGAAATGTCTTATACATCGTTTTCTTCTTCCAAAGATTCGTATGAAGTGGCTGGTCAGCTAGCCACCTTTAGAAAAAATTAAAAAAAAATATTTATCGAAATTTGAACCCGACAGAGGCATATGTAATAAATAAAAATGGTATTAAAATAACAATTATTGCGACAGATTTAAAAACAAACCTGCCAATTTTCGTAGGAAATCAAAATAAAGTGAAACAAATTTGGACTCTCCTTCACAAACACAGGTGATTACTTCTATGCTGTAAGCGAGGTTTGCACACAAGGAACATCAAGAAATGATATCCCAGTTTCATAGACGTCGGTGAAGTTAAACCTGGATACTGTTTCGCTCCGAATACAAACTGTTCTTTGCTGAAATATTCGAGTTTAAATTTAGATACTTCAAATTGCCAGTTATGTGGTCTTCGTTCTAACCTCACTTCATTTTTCGTCTCTGTATTACTGTTTCTTTAGTGAATAAACAGGTATGAGTCCGAAATTTAAAATAGATTATTAAACCGAGTATTTTTTTTCTCAAAACAATGTTGTCATCGGTGGCTGGTGGTACATTCTCGGCTGAGGAACCGGAGGGCTTCAGATTCAAAACCAGATTTTACCAAAAAACTGTTGTGTAAGGCGCGTAATAAATGCTTCAAAACCAAACACTCTAGAAAATATAAATAGGCATAGAAACCTGTTGGCGACATAGGGGGCGACAGCTTAGGTGTTGCCTTCGTCTTCTGAATGATGTTCAAAATTACAAAATCTGGGCCAAAACAATCCTAGTGTTGCTTTAAAACCAGGATGTTAATATGAATAAAAACCAAGCTACATTAAAAATGATGTAAAACACGGCAAATATGTAATATGTTAAAAAAAAGGAAGTTTCAATTTCTACATTACTTTTTTGTATGATCTTGAGAACGACGATCTTTTTATTTTATGGAACATTCAGAAATCGAAGTATTTAACGTTATATATCTTAATCTTTGATATCAATTGTTATCTGCGGGGCATTCTTTCAAGCGCCCAACCATTAATAGAATAACAACTGTGTTTTATTATTTTCGTTACATTAAATAATATAGTACTTTTTAAAATTTTAATTTTTTGAATTTTATAAAGACAATATTTTTTGTATGATTTTAAATACTTTGATTAAGATTCCAAAAGTCCGATTTAATAAAAGATCTAAGATTTAATAAAGCGTTTAAGCTCTTTTAAACAAGCGTGTTCTGAATTTATTGAAATCGAGATATGTAACTTTGAATTCTATTAGAATTTGTGTCGTTCACTTTATAATGAACAGTACTTTTCAAAAGTTGATGTTGCTTATAGCATTTGTCATAGACATGCCCACTTTTAAGCGTCTCCTGTTTCAGTAACGCCATCTAGGGAGAAGAGTACGTCTTAGCTACTCATGCGTCTCAGTCCTTTTCACGGAGCGGACATCATTCATACATTTCCTTCACTTCAGGTAATTCAGACATGAATTATAGAGTGATCACCGCTGATCCAGTACTCCATTTGGTACTGTCTTGACTTGGAGGACTTTGTGGCTAACGGCAATATTATAAGTGCACTGACCACCCCTGTACACGGGGAATCGTCGATCAACGGGTTTCAAACTCATAACCAAAGGGATGCCAAATCTTTGTGCTACCAGCTATCCAACATATGCTGTCCTATCCCGTGCTTTTAATATACAATCGATTGATGCCGGACGATTCCAGCCTTTATATTTCAATATCAATTCATTTCAAAATTTATGTTACTTTATAACCCATTCATTCTTTTCCGCGATATGTTTAGATCTAATAAAGTGCAACATCTTTATCATTTTCAACAATATATTCTGAATTGCATATGAAATGTATAAAATCATTGTAATTTAAATCTATACTGACTCGAAATCTTTCAAATAGATTTGATCTTAGTCGTATTCATTCGGCAAATTGCTTTTATATAAAGTTCATATTTACTATTAGAAACATATTGCGACCGAAAATGTATCTTATTGCATTTTGTTCTAGATATTATTGTCAGATAGCTAACGTTTTAGAGATTATTCGAGCACCGCGAGTTCGAGTCCCTTTTAATTACTTCTAAATGAGTTAACTTTTACTTCATTTTGCTTTAAGTATTATTGGTATTCTATTAACTTTTTTCATTATGTAAATAATTTTTAAAAAATTTCCACCAACTTTAAAGGAATTAGGATCAAAATCTCTAAAATATACAGAATTTATAAATTCTTGCTCAACTGAAAACTTTCGGACATGCGCATTTTTGACCGCATTCAATTGGCACGGTTGTTTTGTAGATGGTTTTAGTATATGATATACGATGGAATCAAGATACACCACTTTAAATTTACCTGTCTGTATCAAGTATTGACTTTTTACAGTTATTTTCGTTGTCAATCAGTATTTTGTGTACAAGTTTCGACAACCTCTTAATATCTTAACACCAGAATTTGAATTTTCCAAATATTAATCTGTAATGTGTCTATTAAAGTTGATAGAGATTCACAGGCACCAACAGAATGCATTACGACTTACATTTTGTCTATTTTCATTAGAGACCGCGATGGCTTGATGGTATGGTCTCGGTCCCGGGCTCAAGTTGGAGATCGATTCCACAGAAAAATAGTCGGGTAAGTGAGTCTTTTTCACGTTAAATCAATCAGACAAATGTCCTTTTTTTGGTTCGGCATGTAAGCTCGGTGAGTTTCTGACAGCTCAGGTGTCGTCCTTGTTATCCGACCGTGGTTCAAAGTTACGTTGTGCTTCTTAAAATATCCGTAGTGTTGCTTTAAAAAAACGGGATATTAATATAGTTAAATTGACCATGTTTTATTCAAAAGTTAACAACGAGTCTTTTGATACGCAGTCAGCCTTGTTTACTCAGATTTTTATTTGGGTTTTTGATAGCGTAATGACTTTCAAAATTTTGTATTTTTTAAGTACAAAGGCCATTATACATTTATGAAACATTATCTATGTATAAAACTGGTCTCTTTTCCTCTATGCAGATCCGACTTTTCTTTTCTTTTTTTTTCATTGATAGGGTTAGCAAAAATAATTCTTAATAGAAAATAAATACGATACATTCATGCAATTTATGTACACCATTTATAAAAAATACCTATAAAATTCAATGCAGTTTGTTAATATTATTTATTTATTTCATTTTAATTTAAATTTTTTTAAAATAAAAGAATTATAAAATGAAAGCATTAAGAATTAATATTTACCTTTACTAGCGATTATCGTTTCACTACCGAATTTCTGGAGTGCCAATAAAATACTTTCACAGTAACCAGGTAACTGTCGCATGAATTACCAACTACCGATTCTTTAGTTGTTTCTAAAGTGTTTCATATGCGAATGTGCCACTATCCCTCTTTGTCTTACAGTTTTCCATATGATTTTTAAAACGTAAACGTACATAACACAATTAAAAGAAACTCCTGGCAAGTAGTTACACTGTAACAACTAGTCCCCACGGAAATTCAAATATATGCCTCTTGCGATACACTAAAATATTGATTGACTAAAAAGCAGATGTCGATTGCCTGGGGTTTGTAGCCGAGTAACATATCCGTTCAGCTAGAAGTGCACTTCGGTTCGATGGATGTTATCTGCTATCAGTTGTTCTTGTTCTTAAATATGTTAACCTCTTGCTATTTGCCATCCTAAAACAATCAGGTATGTGTTTCTACATTTTATTGATTTTCATGTTTAACATTGTTTATCACGCTATTAATATTTTTCTTTCTTTAATAAGACGCACTTAAAAAGCAACGAAATTTTTTTAAAAAAATAATTATTGAGTTATTTAGAACTCAGTTCCCCTATAGAATTTAAGATTTTAAAAATAAACTCGCATGCAATCATTGAACTCTACAGGTAAAACCCTATATAATGAAAAAAAAATCAATAACTCAATTGAATTGTCTTAATAAAATCCTTTTTTTTTCATCGTGTTATTTTTTTAAAATTAAAACTTATCAAAAATACGAATGATAGATTATATTTTAATTTCATAGTATTCAAAAAAATAAAATCTGTGATAGATATTAATGACTGGAAGAATTCAATTAAAATTTGATCTTAAAAATATTTCATTTTCTTTAGCAAGGATAAATTAAATATTTTTCAAGCAAAAAAAAACCCCTATAAAATACGTCCTTTAAAATGGATAGTTGAATAATTAAAAAATACCATTTTAATACCGGAGAACAAATGGTTTATACCATAATTTTTTCTAATTTATCAATACACTTTGGAATAAAGATTTCTACGTTTACATGGTACAAATATAAAATGCTATGAGCAAGTTAAGTTTCAATAAATGGAAATAATACGAATGATACATTTAAAAAATTAGTACTTATCAATCATATTCAATTGGTTTAATGCACTTGTAAACGTAACGTTACATAAAAGTACAGAAAACTTTTGAGCTACTAATATTATGTTCAATGTATATTTAATCTAATTATATAGAAGGTATGAATTATGGCATCTTACATGTTAAAAAAAAACGAGCGAGTCCTTTTGAAAGAGAAAAGTAAAACATTCTTTTAAAACGATGAAGAATCGTGCCTATTAAAATAACAGTGCTACACAAAATATCCTCATGAAATCTAGCTAATGTTGTGCCTTTTAAATGACTCTTTCCGATGCGCGTTGGACGGCATTGTTTTGTCAGAGAGGACTCTTCTATCAACCAACCAGTTTACAAATTCCTATTATCAAGCTAATAAATTGTTTTATAACTTGCTTTCTCTCTAAAGCATATTCTTCACAGTTCCTGAAATAAGTAAACTTATTCCAGTGAAACAGACGACGTTTCTTAATTACATTTTTGAACCGTAAATTCAGTCGTTTGCAAAATGTTTTGACAGTTAATAAGAACTCGATACCAAAGAGTTTTCTTTAGCATACTCGGCTGCTCATCGACTGTCATTTCTACATGTTCAACAGTCTGCGTCCTGGCACAGAGGTAGAGCGTCTTCCTCGTGATCTGGGCTTCCCAGGTTCGAGTCCCAGTTAGGATCTGGTAGTTTTTCTGTGTTCTATTTATGAGGAGTGAGAATGTGCCTCTCCCCCTGTAAAAAGGGGCTGTGCAAGCGAATGTGACGAGTGTGTATCTAAAGTTGTACTCTTGGCCCAAGTTGGCACTACTTCAAACAAGAGACGATTATTTCGGCTTAAATCCGCTGATGTATCAACGGACTTAGGCCATTAGTAACAACAACAACGTTAGTTATACAACAGTTCATGCATATAAGAGAAGTACATTAGAAATCATTAGTAACTTAATTTCGGTAGAGAAAAGAGACGACTGTTAACTTTGTTTTTAAATACATCAAATATTTTTTACTGATTTTAACACATTTTTCTACAAAGTTTTCCAGATTTTTTTTAAATAGATCATTTAAAAGCCTTCACTATTGAGAAAAGTTATTTAAGATTCCTCAGTGGAAATTTTTTAAATTTAAAATGTAAATCTAAACAAAGTGATATCAAAAATTTCAAAATACATTTTACAGTTATACCTGTAAATGTTTTCCATAACTCTTTATTCGCTTGCCGAACATCCAACTCAAAAGAGAATTCCTGAAAGCAAAACCAAAGGAGAAATACTAATTTCAAATTTATAAAATAATGGATTTTAATTTTAGCGCGTTTTCTAATATTGTTAAATCTAAAAAAAAAGCAAAAATTAGATCACTGAGAAAAATAACATTATAACAAAAACATCGAAACTCAGGAGATCGTCAAGTAACTTACTCATCCTATTAAACCCTTAGCACTCCTATGGTGTGTCTCAAGCACCAGTCAAGATTGCGCATCATTTTGACGTTTTATTTATTTTTCACATTTAATTGTTAAAAACGGCTGCATAATGGTTAAGAGATGTAGATTAATTTTTCCAAGAAATTCGACCT
>JAOUZG010026336.1:0-11224 GCA_026289955.1 Argiope argentata | reverse complement strand
TGTTTTTGAATTTAAACACATTATACATAGTTTTTAATTTTCGATTATTATTTTGTATTATTCTATTTCTTAACTTTTTTCGGAATAGATTTGTGTATTTTATTTATTTGACATTCGATTGTATGTTCTGAAAAGGTTCTCATATCATAGAATCCCCTCGTTTATCATTATTCTAAGTACGCTATTGTTTTTACACAACTTAATACTGCGAAGTTTTTGAAATTTTCTGTTATAGGGATTCATTTATTTTTGGGAACGTATCTTTCAAGGTCAAATAACTTTTCTTTGTATTTATTCATAAACAAAGCCGACTATTTGTACTAAACTTCGCAGATGTTCCCTACCGTTGAGATTTACGTGAGCTTACTGACCGGCCTTGACTTTAGGCGAGTGGAATTCTGCAAAACAAGATTGGCATCATTGCCAAAACTCGAGTGCGCCAGAGATTGCGGTTCGCTGTGCTGGGATTGCGTTTGTCATTTTCGGGAGAAAATTCAATGTCAATTCAATGAGGTGATGGTTGATTTGTTAGAGTAAATATTTTTTTAAATGGCATTAAAGCTGCAAATTTAGCTAACTTAATTTTAATGAATTGCTAATTAGTTAACTATTTAGAAATTATCTTTTTATTGAAAAAAAATTAAATTACTTTTTTCTTTACTTATCTGGGTTTAAAAAAAGATTAGGATCTATATTTTGCATATAATTTTTTTTTATTTATATAATGCGTAAATATCGATTAAATTACGTCTAACTGATAATTAATTACTACTGTAATGTTGAATTAATAACTCCTGAATAAATAAGGCCATTTCTTAATAATTTTATTAGATTAAAATTATTAGATAAAATTTTTGAAAGCGAGCATTCCGTTTTACGACTTATTTTAGTTTGATATTATCTTATTAATAATGCTTTAAGTTGATAAGAAATCTGTCAGAAACGAATAATACTAAAAAATTAAATTATATATATAAGAAACAAAAATATTTTTATAACTGTATAGTAATATTATATATGGTGCTTTCTTATTTTTCTTCGCATGATCTTGGATATTTTAATATAATTTTAATTTCCAGTTATTTTATTTAGTATCGTCTGACTTTTTTTTTATCTTCGTATTCTATTTTTATAAGCGTTGGGTAGTGTAATGTATAAACTCGTTTATTTCTTAAGCTTAATATAAGCTAAATTAAGCTTAATATAAACCCTTAAGCCTGGATATTTTATCATGATGCCACTTTTAGATATAACTCCCTACAGTTTCTAGATTTGGTTGTATTATGTACACTAAAATAAAACTTATAAAAGATACGACTTTTAGAAATAATTGAGAATAATTTCCTAAATCGAAATATGATTGTATTAATTTTACATGATTATTTAAATATTTTTATATTAATTTTGAAGGATTCTACAAAAAATATTTTTTGACTATCTTTTACAAAATACGATACGTTTTCGAAATACGTTAAAGATGTTAAAATACAGTCATGATTTTACTAAGCATTTAGATAGAAGGTAGCTCTCTTCTACTTTGAGGCAACGACTTTGTACGCCTAATTAAAAAAATTACTCAAAAGAAAATAAAAATCGTTTGTTATTAAATCGCTATCAATAAGTATTTATTCTAGCTTAATGGAAGTTGTTTGCTGCAAGTATTTTATCAGGGCCCAGTCGTCAACCTGTTGAAAAGATAAGATAAGCAGATAATATGGCTTTTGAAATGTAATGCGATAGAAGATAGGAAGGATACAATCATCTCAAATGGCGTGTCCCAAAAGAGTATTTTATGATAAGAAGTTGGGTTTTGAAGCCTCATGTTCTATCTTTTTATATATATACTAGGTCGCCTCTTGAAACATTTCCTATTTACTGATAAAGGAGTGGGTGAAAATTTCTAACCATTCATTCGAAATAATTTCTAAATAATTTATTTTTATGGCATATATTGCTAGATACACATGCAGGGAGGGGGGGGGGGGTCAGACTGGACCAACGAAGCCGCTGCTTACAGCCTCGTTCGAGTTGATCAAATATTATTCTCCAAGTTGCCAAAAAATGTTTTGTAAATATTACAAATTCTATAAATTATAGATTATTTAAATTTAAATGTTTATGTGGTAATAATGAAGGTCATCCTTAAATATGTTGTACGGTCTTATAATAATAATTTTTGATACAGCATTTGAAATTTATTATTCCTTCCTAGTTTATCACAATAATCAAATACCTTTAATTTAAAAATATTCATTAATGTATGTTTATAACGTAATTATATGCTATTCTGTGTAACAGTTAATAATAGTGATTAATTTAAAAAAATTAAACCACATATAATTATTAAAATATTAATTAAGTTAAAAATTTTCTGAAATAAGATCAATGATTGAATGAGACACTGCGGGGGACTTCAAAAATGTCTTAACTCCGTCACTAAATGTACATTCCCCCCCTCACCCTAATCTTAATTTATTGCAGAATTTTTCTGTATGCTGTAAAAAAATTGAATCTGTTTAATAGTATTACTATCTATATTCATATTTGATTTGAATATTTGAAAAGAATTGTTTTTGCTCTTGCGATATTAAAAGTTTGCTATACTGAAAATTTAAAGAAATTCTATAAGAGAAATTTAATGAAATACATATAGTAATCTGCTAGGGGTTTTAACATTAAAATGTTAATTCTCATCATTCCTTTGATTTCTAAATTTTTATGATAAATGTATTTTCAACTTTTATGGAAGCAAATGATTAAAATGAACCCTTTTCAGGGAATGAAACTGTGCTCTGACAAACGAAAAATTCCATGTCAAATTAATGATTATTCCCTTATGGAATTTAATAATTTGCAAAGTCACATTATTATGTCATCTATTAATTCGAATAAATTTGGTTATAATTGTATTTATACTTGGCATCTTGCATTTCATTCATTTATATAATACAATTAGGTTGGTCTGTTATGTCGTAAATTTTGAATTTCTCTTTAAAATAGTATATGTCGTAAATTTTTTTACATTTTTTAGATTGTTAGAAACTTTTTATTCATTCCATTTGTATTTTTTAAAAAACAGTAAGTCCAGTTGTTTTAGAACGGTGAATTAATAATTACTACTCATAGCGCCGTCTGATTTCTTTTGGTCGATTTCTATTGGAAGTTATCTCTTTCTCAAAATAGCTAGGTATGTAGTTATCGATAGATAACTAGATATAGTTGTATGTCCAGTTATCTTGTTCGCAGAGTAACGCTTTGTCCACGTTATCTTGCGAACAGGATAACTAGAGTAATTCTGTTTGAGTTTTAACTGGCTTGAAATATGTTCAAAATGTAAGAATCTTTGACGGGTTTGTAAATAGTCCATCTAACTCAAAGAGGGTTGAAACAGTAGGGGGTGGTGAACTTTTCATTTCTCTGCAATTTTCTCAATGTTTAAGGCAGCAAAATAGTCCCAGCTAGCTGTCAAACGAACGAATTTTGTATTTATCAATAATTGCAATGTCTTAGAAATTTTTTTAAATTCGAATTGTTTTGTTACCTGGAACATTTCGATTCTCTTTGAGTCTGTCCATTTTAAAATATTCCGATCAGCTGTAACTTCATTTAATGGTTATATATTTTTGTTTCCTACTTGCCACCTTTGGCGGCCAGATTTTTTAAAATTTCAGTCCAGTTATTTTAAATACACTCCACGATTATGATTCTGTCAAATGTTCTGATATTAAAGCCGTGTTATTTTTAAAATCTTGCATATGTTCTATTCATTGTGCATATAAACTTTTGTAATGGGCTTAAATAATAACAATAAAAATATTGTGTAAAACATTTTTTTAATTGTTTAATTTTAGGCTTAAGAAATTTACAATAACAAAAATGGTATTATTGAAAAGATAATTTTTTGTATGAGAATATTTTCGGAAGTTATATTGAGAAAACATCAATATTTACCTTATTTTTTAATTAATTAAAAAAATTAATAAATTCCTCCGGGGGCACATTTTTATCCTCCTAAATAAATTCGGACTAAATTTGTGAACTCAGATCAAACGATCTTGTCTGTAAAGCACCAAAAGATGCGCATATAATCATCGTTATTAAGATAGGAGATAATTAACTTTTACCGATGTGTCCGACCAAAAATGATTGCGTCTTTCAACAAACATCTTCCACGGTTTTTAGTTCTGTGTTTAGTAATTTGGATGCGCATCAAGTGCCATAGTTGCAACGTTTCACTACTTCGGGTATCAATACCCACACGCCACACTATTTACTTTCGTTTTCCCGCGAAATTGTCGTCATATGCTTTCCCCCTGACTCATTGGCGAAAGACCGGAACCGCACGTCATCTGTTGCCATGGCAACTGCGGTGTTTCCTCGAAGAAACGTTGGAGGAAATTTCTTCATCGCTGATGATGTAATCACGCAGTGGCGCTCCTATCAACGCAACACTGGCGGGAAAGTGCGCATTTCCCTGCTTTTTGTTTCGACTTCCTCTAGCATTTCTCAGTTTTGGAACGCTCCTACGGATAGTTACACGTGTGCTTTCGCAGAGTTGCACGTTGAAAATTATACGTATGACAATATACATTACAATAAAGTGAACTTTGAGACTCTCATCATAAGGAATGCGACGTTTAAAAAGTGAGTAAACCCTTTGAGTTAATGTATGAAGAACATGCGGTTTGTTTGTTGCGCTGGTTATGTTCTGTGTGCCGTTAATGGTATTTAAAATTAATTTATAGCGATGTCGAATCATTTAAATTAGTAATTGGTGGCTAAATGTTATATGCTAAAATTACTAACTTGTTCCATTTTTCGACGTATTTAACTAGTATTTTATTGAAGGGGATAAATATGATGAAATCCAGTAAGTCATTTAACATTTATTTACTTATATCTTGTGTATGATTAACCTTGTGAGTGATCTGTTCGCACGATTTCAAAATAATTTACCAAAATTTCCTCGTAGATTAGTTTTGGTTTCAGTAAATTAGTGTGTATATGTATTCGTATGTAAGGTATATTAGTTTGGCTATGAGGAATATTTAATCATCATTAACCTCATGTAAAAATTATCCGTAAGCGATAATTAATTTGATATTCATTCTTAAAATAAAGGGAAGGGGAAGGGAATCCAGTTTGGGTTCGTGCCTATTTAATATTTTAAAATATATATTTACAGTTGGATCCTCTGTTGCTATTAATTTTCATGTTCGATTATCAACACTTACGATGATTATTTATTTAATTTTTGTTTCAATATCAATTTTTTTTATATAGTGAATTTAAAATAGTGAAATTAAGCCAAAAAAAAAATTTTCTCTCTTGTCTTTTTTTACATTTATTATTTTTCAGGGAATAATTAGTTCTGCCATATATATATATATATATATATATAACTTACTAGTCCCACAGTTCTCATGTTGTTTCGAAGAAAAGGCTTCGTATATTTTTTATAATTTATTTATTATTATTATTTTCTCTTATTTTTTAATTCTACATTTTTTTTAAATTATACTGGAAGATTCTTAATATTTATTGGAATATTTAGAGTATTTGACTGGGACGTAATTTTTTAAATTTCTATCGATTAATTTTATCCCCATTTTCTCTTTTTAGAAATTCCGCCGCCTGTTTTAGTGGATGAAAAGAAGAAGAAAAATAAGAAGAATAAGAAATCTCAAAAGAAGATAGTGTCAAAGGAAAATAAAGGTATGCTAATAATTTATTGTTAGAATGGTTTATCTATAATTTGTTGATGTTTCAAAATCGATTTATATTTTTATTAAAATCCCACCATTAAAAATTCCCAAGTTTTTGCGTTTAAACTCAAATTTAGTGATACCTGAACTAAAAAAAAAATATTTAAGATTGGCAACTAAAAAGAGTTTTGATTTGGACTGTAATGTTTTAGAATTTAAAAATAATTATTCAACATTTCTGATAAGTAAAGATTAGGAGTAGTTAAAATTTTTATGAGAAAATTCTATTATTCAGTTTTTAAAAGTCGGTATTTCAACGGACAAGTTAATTCTTATAACAAAAATTGAAAATGATGAAACCGCAATTAATATAGACATTTATTATTATTATTGAATCCAGGCTTGCCTTGAAATAAAAAGAAGGGAGAAATGAAAGCATAATCGTTCTTCATTGAAGTCTTATGCGTACTACAGAATAATTCTCATAATTTATAACATCTCAAAGAATTATGCCTCAAATATTCCACGGATTTATCATACAATTCAGTTTTTAGCTTTATTTTAAAAAAAGATATAAATGTTGTTAATTATAATGTTTTAATTTTTCAATTTATAACAATTCAAAGAAAATGTATGGAGTTTAAATTTTAGATAGTTCTTTTGTCCTAATGACATTCTGCGAATTTTCTTGACACTCCAACTTCTAAATAAATAAATTTTTATGTCTTTTGCAATCGAATCTGACCAATTTATTAAGTTTTGAATATTGCATTATCAGAAGAACCAACGCTTTCATAAACTAAGCCAATGACTCTTGAGAAATCTTAGAAGGCGATTGGTGTCCTTGAGACGATCGGTGAAGTGATCTAATATCATCCATTTATATCGAACAGTAAAATTTGTATAGATCGGTGAGCTTTAGAGATTGATATACTTTATTGGTGTGCAAATCTTTTTTTAATAGCTTATTAGATATGGAAGGATATTTTGTTAAATATGATTTCAGGGCAGAGTGTAAATGTAAATTTTTTTAATTTAATTACTCAGCATTTATTAACTCAATTTACACTACAAATAATTATTTATTTCATTGTTAAAACATTGATGTAATTGATTTTCTTTTAAATATAAGATAATTTAAAAGCCAATATTTTACTTCAATTTCCATTTCGGATTTCATCGCGTGTTGAAAACTTCATTTTTCTGGATTAAATGTCCAGTAATCATTAACGTATTTTTTCCTCTGAGATTTTGTGAACGTGATGGCAATATGCTGAGAAAGGACCATCTTTTGCCCTTCTCGTGTGAATTAAATTGTTATTTGGCACGAAATAAATTGTTGAAAAATATGGTTAAAATATTTATTTAAAAATTCATTATAAATAAAAACATAATGTGTAGGTAAAATCAATTGATATCATTAAAAAAACCATTTTTAAAAAACCTTTAATTTGATATAAAAATCATTTTTGTGTGATATTTTCGAATGTCACCGCAAAAAAGCATTAAGTTTCGGTTAATTTTAAATAATTAAAATTCCAATTAAAAGTTTTGTAAATCTAATACCATCTAATTGAAAACATACACACTAAAATTCACATCATTATCGATCCAACCTCTTAGGAGGAGTTCAGTCACATATATATTCGCTCGCACAGAAGAATTTTAAATTTAAAGATGAAACTTTCAATTATTTTAAATGCTTTTTCAATCTTCCTATTGAAGTTCAGTTATTTTAATCGTAACAACTGAAAGACTTTAAAAAACAAACTGAAAGAAAGAATTGGTAACAACATCAGGTCGAATAACGAAAAATTGGATAGCATATATTTTGAAGTCCTTCATTATTGGCTATTTTGTTTTGAGGAAATAAAAAAAGGAATGTTTTAAAAACAGGTTATAAAGTAGTCTCTGGCTTTAATTTTCTCTTTAAAAAAATTGCTTTAAATTACAAATCAAAATAAAATTAAAGAAGCAGTATATTTTCAAGTAATTAAAAAAGCTTTAAAAAAACTGTTATATTTTAACAGAGGAGCATTCAAGGGCACCAGAGCTAGAGCGTTTTAGCTTATAATTTCTTTGATCTAAATTTCTCCTAGAATAATGTTCATTATAGTTTTTCTAGAATTACTTTTTTATTTTCGTTCATTAACTCTAAATGAGTCTGCTTTTAGTTGATATTTTATAAATTTTTGAAGCCAGCCAGATTTTAATCTAAGTCAACTTATGTATTTTAGGCTTGTATATTTGTATATATTGAGAGTGAGATGAATCTCGAAGACCCCTAAAAATTTCCATTTTAATTACTTATTTGCTGTAATTTTATTTCTCGCGTCTTCTGTTGCCTTGTTGTATGACTTGACTAAAAAAATCTTTTTCTCTCTCTCTATTTCTAGAATCGACAATTGTAAAAGAAAAGACGAAAATGTATCCAAGTTTAGAGAGTTGCAGAAAATTGAATCGGGATTCCCGGTCAATATACGATTGTTTGATGGCGTTGAAGTTGACGAAAACTGAGCTGAAAATGCACAACTTTCCCACTGAGGATTATCAACCTCAGACACTTGTAGACGTCAGCAACAATTCCAGAATATGTGTCCGCTGTAATGAAGAATTCGAGATCTACAATGGAGTCTACCTGTCTGCTACCAAGTGCAACCACCATCCAAGGAAAGCATCTTTCTGGAGGGGATCTATAGGCAAAATCTATCCTTGTTGTGATCTTCCCGTTGGATCTCCCCCCTGCACGTCAAACAACCACCACGTGACTCTCCAGCACGGACCCAGGAATATGACGAGAACCGCTTCCAGGAGGCACATCAGAAGGGACCTCCAGCACAGAGTTTTCAGTTTGGATTGCGAGATGAGCTACACTACTGGAGGACTGGAAGTCACCCGGATTGGTGTTGTGGACATCGACGGCTGTACCGTGTACGATTCGTATGTGAAGCCGAAAAACAAAATACTCGACTACAACACCCTGTACAGTGGCGTCGAGAAGCGTCACTTGGAGAACGTGCAGATCACTACGGATGACGTTAAGAAGATTTTAAACAATTTCATTCACGAGGACACCGTCCTAGTAGGCCACGCCCTGAATAATGATTTGGCCGCTCTAGGCTTAATTCACAATACTGTCGTAGATACGTCGGTACTGTACAGTGATCCCATGTCCCCCATGATGAAAAAATCTCTGAAGTCCTTGGCTTATGAGCATCTCGGCATAAGAGTACAAGAGGATCCCTCGGGCCACGACTGCATAGAGGATGCGAGGACCTGCCTACAACTGGCTCTTTTGAAAGTCCCGCCCGCACCACAGACTCCCCGTCATTTGATCGGGTCTGCTTCCACTCGGTCACCGCGTGATTATTTTGAAGAAAGTGTTTTCGGAATAGAGAATCAGCCATGGCCGATTTTCAGCAGAGAACAGCAACGGTTCTGTGTCGTTTGCTTTCAATACCATTAGAGCTAACTCATTAGTGGGTGTCATTTGCGCTCAAGCCTTAAAAAGGGTACCACATTATAACTTTTATCTTTGTATGTAAAATTTGGCGATTTTACAATGTGCGCCATATGGTAATCAATCATCGTCACAGTGAGAATGGCACTCCATATCTCTGATAACGTTAAAAGGCTGCCGTGGGAAAAATGCTAATGACCGTTACCGCGTTTCAAACGATTCAACGACCTTCCGTTAGACCCCGACTCTTGGTGTTACAAAAATTTCCTTCTCTGCCAAAACAAGAGGGGAGTTTGATTTGCTCCGTGAAATTGCTAAGTCACTCAACCTTGTGAATACCATAGTTTCATCGGAAGTTCAACAATTACATTTTGTAAATACACTTTTCATTTTTCTTTTTGTAATAAACTGATTTTTATGTTTTAAAAATGTCTTTTTATTTGGTGCTTGTATCTCTGTTAATTTTGACCCCCCCCCCCCAATTCATTGTTTTAGCTGGAATGGGACGAAAAATTTCACTTTTCATTCTTTAGATGGATTTTATTATTAGAAGTTAATTTCTTTATGAATAAAATTAGTTATTAGTACATTCTCTAATGAATTATTTCTGTATGGACAAGAATTAAAAAAAAATATCTCAAATATTCATGTCGAATCTAAACTTTTTTTTAATTACCTTCAATACAAACAGAGAAGCATATTATTATTTTTTAAATGTTATTTCAGGTTTTTATTTAAAATTTCTTAGCACCAGTGTTAAGACACAAATGGCAGCAAAAGGAAGAAATTTTTTACTGGCATTTATTTAGCTGTGAATGTTCAAAAAATTAAATTTTTACTTTTATGATACTAGATAACAGTTTTTAATTCAGAATTTTTCGATATTTTCTATGACAAAATACAATTTTTAGGTTTTCAGATTTTTATTATCGGCTTATTGATTGTTTGATTTTATTTTCACACCAGTAATATTATTTAATAGTGAATTGGATTTTAAAAATTTAATTTTAAATTTTTTAAAGATTATCTGTTAGTTTTCAAAAAAATTTATTCAA
This sequence comes from Argiope argentata, assembly GCA_026289955.1. Classification (NCBI taxonomy): domain Eukaryota; kingdom Metazoa; phylum Arthropoda; class Arachnida; order Araneae; family Araneidae; genus Argiope; species Argiope argentata. The sequence continues at coordinate 1,004 of JAOUZG010026336.1, read as the reverse complement.
TCTATATTAAATGAAGCCATTAAGTTTGTGTTATTATTTCAAGCAAAACAGTTGCAAGAATTTAATTTTCAGCTAATTGGTTGACTTTATTGTCATATCAGTTATACTATTTGATAGTGAATAAATTACTTTTTCATAATTAAAATTAAATTATAAAATTTAAAATTTTTAAACAGATTTTGTAGCCAAAAATGTTATGTAAAAGAGTATTCTTTATTCCCCCCCCCACAAGATAGTTTATTCAATATAATAAATTCCTTTACTATAAAAATATAATGAGAGGAAACCATAAAACTATATGTTACTGTTTCAAGGTTTTCAGAATTTAAATACCAATTAATTGGTTGATCGCAGCAAAGTGGCAATAATGCTGTTTGACAGTCAATTTTATTAAATAAATATATTTTTCATTTTCAATTATTATTTTTTCCCCCCAAGATAATTTACTCAATCTATTCAAATTTTTCCACTCAAGAATTATATTTGTTGAACAGTATTCATGGAATCTATAATAGATGAAACTACCAAGTTTATATTATTTCAAACAATCATTGTTGCACAATTTTAATTTTCAGCTAATTGGTTAGTTTTAATATCATACCAGTAAAATTATTAGATAACGATTTTGATGAAATAAATTATTTTTAATTATTAAAATTAATTTACAGAATTAAGTTTTTTTAATAGGATGTATTGACAAAAATGTTATTCAATATTTTACAAGATAATTTATTCAATCTGTTAAATTTCTTCTCTCTAATATTTGAATACATAAATTTATTTTTCATTTTCAATTATTATTTGTCCCCGATAATTTACTCAATCTTTTGTAATTATTCACTTCAAAATATATATAATGACTCGAACTGAATTCATGTAATCTATTTTAGATTATTTATGCCAAGTAGACAATTCATTATCTGCTAAATGGTTGATTTTAGTGACATACCGGTAATATTGTTTGAGAGTGAATTGGATTTAAATAAATTTATTTTTCGTTTATA
>JAOUZG010026334.1:0-11860 GCA_026289955.1 Argiope argentata | reverse complement strand
CGTCAAGAATTCTTAATAATTTTTCTGCCTTCAGCTGCTCAGGAGTCCATACCCACAGAAGCTAATTCACCCTTCTTCCGTTGCAATGCTGAACACGACAACAACGATAATTCTTAAGTATTAGCAATGGTTGCAAAATTTGAGAAAGTCGCTGATTTATTAACGATAGAAGCTCTACCAAAATTTATTCTAATACTATGCGGTTTTATCAATTTTTATTTTGGTTGATAACTACCAGATAATTCATCAATTTAAAAAAAATATATCTAAAAATCTTATAAGTAAATGGACACATGATATAAAAAGAACCTAATCAAAATCTCTTAGTAAAATCACTGAAGAGAAAAATTTCTGTCTCTTTGCTCTTATATCTCGATGTAAACAAATGCCATTTTGTTCTCGTTTCTCTCTTGTATCAATTATAACTCCTATGGAGAAATAAATTGAAATTAAAATTCCACGAGTTTCTTCTTTTTGATTGAAATTCTTCTTTTCGATTGAGTTTCTTCTTTTATCACCTTTGAGTTTCTTCTGTTTTTCATGTTTAGTAAAAAATATATTGTTAAAAAGGTAAAAAAAAGAGATGGGGCTTTTATCTTTATTGCAGAATTATTATAATATGATTTGTGTTACTGTGATATTTTTGAATTCATAATATAGTCCTTTGGCACATTTAAAATTTTTTTTTTTAAATTTCAGGAAAGAATTATTTAAACATTTCTTAGATAATTCTCTTAGATTATATGTAGCTATCTAAAATACTTCTTTTTAAAAGGGCACAAAAATCATACATTCTTGATTTAATAAGATAAAAATATTTTTTTAAGTACAAATTCAGCTTAATACAGCATTGCATTCCATTCATTTTCTTCTCGCCATTTTCAAGAAAACAAACTCGGCAGTCTCCGAGAGTTTCGAACTCTTCCAAATTATTCTCTGTAGAAACACTCACTCTCTTCTCGAGTTAAATAGAGACTTAAAAACCTTCCAAAGTTAAGCGACGAAGACAAGAAAGCGATGCACGACGGGAATTAACTTTTCCATGCTTTTAATTCTGAAAACACGACTCGTGAGGAAGTAAGAGCTAATTTCGAGAAGAGCCTCGGCTTATAATTGGTTGTTTTTCATTCCACCCAGAATAAAGGGGGAGGAGAGAGAGAAAAACAAAAAAGAGAACGAGAGAGAGAAAGCGAGGCAGATTAAGATCAGCTCTTCGAAGGCGTCCCATCCTCTTCAAGAGACTATTACTGCACTTTGTAGATGTTATTAAGCTCATTAGATGCCCGAACGGGGCCCCCCGCTGCCTATTACAAAAACTACTTAGGCTCTGCTTTAAGCTCCCACGTAAGCTGCTGATGAAGAAAACTTACGTCAGGCGAGCAATATTGCAGTTTTAAGATGCTTTCGAATTGAACGAGTGTGGGGCTTTGATGCAGAGGGAGGGTGGAAACGCCCATTATGCTGCACCAGGCAGTGGAATGATTCAGTGATTCGTTTACTGAACGAGTCAAAGGTTCTCCGTTTTTTAAGTATTAGGGTTCGGTGGGATTTTATAGTTGAAGGCCTAAATTTGAGCATATTGTGACAGAAAACTTATTTAATGTCTTTCTTGAAATATCATGGATATATTTAGTTTTGCTTTTACTCGAAAAAAAGGAAAACCAGCAAGTTCGTTGTATGATAATGTTTAAACTTGATTTTTTTCTTTTTTGTTGTCTTTTAAGAATTTGTTTTTTATTTAAATAGAATTAATAAATTGCATACGAAAATGTATTTAAAATTTTTGCACCAAGTATACATATAAATATATTTATCACGATATATCATTACAAAATATACCGGCGCTCCTGAAACAGAGGTAGCACGTCTTCCTCGTGATTTGGGAGTCCCGGGTTCGAGTTCCGGCTTAGGGCATGGTTGTTCTTTCGTGTACTCTCTGTGAGATGCCTTCAAAATCCAATAGCCAATTACCAAGAGATACCTTCCCCTTTCTTCTTGAAAATCCTCATATTAAAATTTCATGGATCAAGGCACAAGTAGGCTATAATGGGAATGAATCGGTTGGCAAACTAGCCCAAACGGCGGATAGTGCGAATGAAGAACGGAATTTAATGAAGCTTCCAAGATCTCATTTGAAGAACATCCTCCACATCGATATGATGACAAAATGGCAAAAGGAATGGGAAGAAGGCGAAACAGGCCGTTCCACATATAACATAATACCAAAAGTTTTTCTCTACGCTGCCAACTACGATAGAGCGAATGTCCTTTTCTTCACTGGACACGGCCCATTCCCGACTTACCTATACAGATTCCATCTAGCCAATTCTCCATACTGTAGCAGTGGGGAAATAGGATCTCTAATTCACTATGCCACAGAATGCCTACTCACTCTCTCATGGCAAATGAGAAAGTCAGAAAGAAGCCTCGAAGAAGAATGGTACAGGAGAGTTGCATCAAATACCCTTTCACGCGGCAAAATCCACTCCATAGTAAACCATATTCATAAATACCAAGACCTCTTCAAGACCTACAATAGTTGAGACAAGAATTCCCCTTGTGATAATCAACCAAAATTATAGCTTAAAAAGTACCTCAAAATTGCAGATTTTCCCTTTTTTTTTATTTTTCATTTTTTTCCTTCTCTATCTCCCATTTTGTGCTCATACAACTGGTTAAATAATTAGCGTTATAGGCACAGGGGGCACAGGATGGCGTTATGTTATGTTATGTGAGATATATGAATGTGCCCCCTTGTAAAGAGGGGATGTGCAAGCGAGCGTGTATGTGCCGTTCTCATATGAGCTAGAAGTCAAAATTCTGCCCTCGAGTGCTCAGGAGTCCATACCCTCAGAAATTACTGCACCCTTCTTTACGTTGTAAAGCGGACGCGTCATCATCATTACAAAATAGGCACTAAAATATTTTTTTTAAATATATTAAAATTGGGATAAATTTAATATAACTTAAAAGTTTATTTTAGTCTTAAAAACCTTTTAACCGTCTTTGTGAAATAATAATCTATGAAGTTGTTAAAATTGATTTATAATTTTAAAAAGTTTCCCTTAAAAAAACTGATTTTTTTGGCAACAGATCATTACCCATCTGAAGACTCCAGATGGTAATGACCTGTTGCTGCAGTTGCTCCCTTTTTAGGCATTACAAATCCGTTTCAATGCCCGTCGATATCTTTCAGTGAGCTCTCTTTCTGTCCACTATTTTGCTTTGTTTGGTTTATCTTGCCACGTTGTGTGTATGCTATCTTGACTTTAGAAACGTCTAAGAAGTTGTGTGTATGCTATTGTGACTTTAGAAACGCCTAATAGTTAGTATATTCAGGTCATACTTGCTCCTGCTAGACGGGCTGCTACAATTTGACCACTTTAAAAATCTGAGTTGTCCTCCATTTAGCGTTTTTGAAAAAGAAAAAAAAATCTAAGAATTATGGAACTATAATTTAAGCTTATGCATACTACCAGAATATGCATACTGCTATTTATATTTTTAAAAAACTGGTTGGTTTTATTATAATTAAATTTTTATGAAACGTATTAAACATGTCACTTTTATTCACAGGTGTTTCCATTATTTTGATTTCCACCTGCATTTATTTCACACCGGAATTGAAACGCTGTATTATTGTGTGACTAAATAAAATGGTCTACTGTAATCTGTTTCAAACTATATCAATCTGTAATTTCCTGGAGTCTTAGTGGCGTGAGAGGAATGTCTTGACTTCGGAGGATTTCAAGTTCGAGACCCAATTCCGCGAAAGAACCGTCGTGTTATCTGGTCCGGCGAAGTCAAATAATGGAAATAATTTCTCTGCTGGTGTGCTTTCGGATTTTAGAGAGGAGAGGGAATGTTGCACAAATGTCCTTCTGGATTCAACATTATGAGGTTAGTCCCAAAATAGCACTAGTATTACTTTTAAATAGACATTTATAATAACAGAACTGCAGTCATTTATTCAACATTAGATTGAGCCGTAATATATATACAAGTGGGGTCAGTGAAAACAGATTTTAAAAAATCTGTTTTGAAGCAACTGTCTATATTACTAAAGGGAAACATAGATGTCAGCGTTCAACCTTATGCATTCGGAACTCTTTAATAGCACAGATGCTACAAACCCATATTGCAATTTATATATCGTGCGCTAGATCATACATAATGTTACAAGCCTGTGAACCATTTGCTTTCCAGCTTACAATTTCATTCTAAGAAAATCCGCTTTACGGTGAGCCCTGTTGGTATTGGATGACGAGTGAGAGATCTCTGAGCTAGGCGACAAACTGGACTTTTTGGCGACGGATTTAGTAACTTTGGCGATAAAAAAGAAATTACTGGAAATTCCGAGAATTTTATTGATCCGCCCTATAGGGACTGAGATACACTTGATTGGTCCGAGAACCTTCTGGCTATAAAGTTCTATAAAAGAACACTAGGTAGTCTCAATATGAAAGGAATTGAACTAGAATCGTAATCGTAGTCATAGATTTCACGAGTCTTCCAGAGGGGAACGGAGTACCAGTGGTATGTGGAGCTCAAACTGTTGCTAAACTAAGATGTGTGACGAGTCATGTTGCCAATTGTGGAAGCAGTCTCCAGATGTGTTTGGAGTAGCCAGCCGTGTAGTAGTGTGTCGGTAGTTGGATACAGCTAAAGCGAGGAGACAATGGCGAATTTCAGTCGTTTGGAAATATCAAAGGGTGAAACTCCGAAGATCCTCTCTCCTGCTGAATCTTTTCTAAGAGTTTGTGTGCTGTGGCTTTTATTACTACTTATTTATACTAGTCTGTTGTAGTGTGCTTTTATCTGTTGCCTGTCTTCGTCTCAGCTACTTATATTTTTGATCTGTGTATTTGTCGTTTCTGTGAATACGTGTCCTTTTTGTTAGAAAACATTGTTGTAATTTTCTACTAAAGGGCTATTCATTTCTTCATCGACCATCAAATTTTAAAAGAACCACCGAGACGGAAGAAGGGAATACGTACTAATATTATGAGTTTTACAAAAAAGCGCCTACAAAATTCTACAAGTTCTGCAAAATATACAATTCTACCATTCAAATTCAAAGTCCATGTTAAATCAAATTGTAAAATTGCTAAAAAAAACTGAGGTGAAAAATTATTGTGAAATTAAAATTTATTCATGAAAACCTTACTAAAAAATATGATAAATATATTGTAAGAAAATAAAAGATGATTATGTGGTGTTTTGTGAAATGAGCTAATCCGAGTGACGGGAATTTGAAAATAATAAGAATGTGAATGATAAAAGTAGATGTTAGTAACAAATTGATGCAGGTTGTCAAATGAAAAAAAAAATGTTTTATCCAAACTACAGCGTTGTACTGCGAATTTATACTGTCAAGACTTTCTTTTTCAAGGATTTAATTGCAGCCATAAAGTGCCATTGCTGCAATGCGGTATAAAACTTATTATTCTGGTTTTAATTTTACTTTTTGTTTTCAAGATTCTGGATTATTAATCAGAAAATATTTAATCTCTCTGCAGTTTATAATTTTATCAGGCAAGTATTTCTGCTGTGGCAGGTATTCATATTTCTAGTTAAGGTTCCAATAGGGGATCAATAGCCCAGGGAGTCCAAAAAGGTGCAGATGGCTTAGAGCAGGGGTTCTCAAGCTTTTAGACATTGCGACCCCCTTTTTATACTAAGTATTTGGGTGACCCCCCAAAGTTTTAACGATGTCTAAAGTTTATACAGAGGTTTTAAAAATTTTACACGCACTCAAGAGTTCGCAGAGTATGTGTCATGTATTGGTGTCATATCCCTTGACACTTCATCTTTCTCCTTACTGTTATCATCTCATTTCGAAACTTTGATTGAACAGTTTACAGATTACATTCCATTTAAGGATATGAGTGGGGTTGTGTGGATAGTCAATCCGTTTAGTGAGCAAGATGTAACAAAAGCTGAGCTAAGTGCCCTTCATCATGATCAATTGATAGAGATTTTAAGTGATCAGTCAGCTAAAGTAACTTTTAACATAACTTATATCGACAAATTTTGAATACGTATTAAAAAGGAATACCCAGAACTGTCCACAATAGCATTAAAAACTGTGATGCCATTTTCTACACATTACAACTGTGAACTAGGATTATCCATAATGACAAATTTAAAAACAAAATCAAGAAATCGTTTTACACAGGAAAATGACATCGTTTTGTGTGTTACAAATTATTTATGGTATGATTATTATCTTACCTTTTTATTACAGAGTATGCAAGGAAGTTTTGAGGACACTATGGTTTATAAATGGAATAACATTGAGTTTTGTTTTTCATAAATCATTCCTTTAGGCTTACATCATTTACGAATAAAAAGTTCTGAGGCGTCTCCCCCTCCCCAAACATCAACCAAAGAAACAGTACACCAAGTGAAACATTCCAGACATTAAAAAATTGGTTAATTCCAAACAAGCTCATGTATCCCATTAACTAATAGAATGCAAAAACCAACTTGTATGTGTATTAAAAGCTTTGTGTACGCTTTTTTTAATGAAAACTACAGCAATGAATTAATTTTCTTTAAACTTTTCTTCCATATCTCGCAACCCCTCCCCCTGGACACATCCCGCGACTCCCCTGGGGATCGTGACCCACCTTACGAGAACACCTGGCTTAGAGTATAACCGATTCTCAAGTGGCTTAAACAAGTCTTGTTTAGTTGTCGAATATACTTAACAAATAGATATCAAAGTCTTTGATGGAATGAAATTTGCATCCTATTTGTATCTCGCAATGTATTTAGAACGGTGAATTCAAAGCAAAATAATATGCCAATAATGTAAGAAATCATAAACATTTCCAAATAAATGAATGAAAATAAAAATTATTGATTTCATTTTTACGATATGCGATTCACATTTTTAAACAAATGACAACCCTCCGTTTTTTTTTCATTTTAGAATACTTTATTTTTTAAGTAATTCTGAGCTTTTAAATCTCCTAAATATATCGGATTTTCACTCGGTATCAAAGTGTCGTAATCAGAAATTAGATAGAAGGGATTTAATTAATTTTCTCAAAAATATTTATACTATACCAATGTATAAATTAATCTAAATATAAGAATAAATGCAACAATACTAACAACTGAAAATAATTATTTATAACTATTGTATGCTATTTGTAATAACTTATTTAAAACATGTAATTAAAAATATTAAAAAATTGAATTGACAAAAGATTTGCTTCGATTTTTTTATAATAGGAAAAATGATCTCATAAAAAAGTGGGTCGTTTAAGCGATTTGTTTCTAATTACATAATTGGTAATTTAACTTAAATTTTCCTCATAAATGTTTGTAACAGAACTACTTTCATAGTTTAAAATCCGAATCTAAATAGTAATTTTCAACTTCTTTAAAAAGAATTTCCGAAAATTAACAATGGTAAAAACAAGGGAAAAAAAGAACAAAAAAAAAAAAAAAGAATTTTTAATGATAATTTTTTTTCAGTTTTATATTTTCTTTTCATTCTTATTTTTTGTCTATATTATCTTTACTCAACACCAATTATGAATGTATATACTTATAAAAGTTGTTTGGAATTTGAAGGAAAAATTATTTAAAAAATACTGTAACTTATTAATACTTACTTTGAAAATTTGACTTTAAAACTGTTTTATTAAGATCTAAAAAGACAAACCATGTGAGTCATTTTTTTTCATAATGAATCATTTTTCAAAAATAAAATACATCCGCATTTAAAATTATGATTTACCTTTATTTTTTTCTATTTAATATAAATTTTAGAATTTCGTGGAGGAACTTTGAAGCATTTAAAAGCAGTTTTCGATATTCTAAATAATTTGAGAATTAAATTTAATGGGTTTTTCTTAATAAATTGAATTAATTTTTTTTAGTTTTATTAAGTTTTTAGTTTCGATCAGAGATTTAAAAACTTCTTTTCACAAGTGACCTTCAATCCACATAAAAAATATTTTGTGATTCCATTTATAAATTCAATAATGTCATGCACTAATCAAATTGGTTATAGCATTATTTAGTTTTCGCGCAATCAAAAATTAATCTATTTAAAATATTCATATTTTAATAGTTTTTTTCTCTTCATTTCTTTAAACTTCCTTTAATAATGCCCTACTTCTTTTAAATAAATTTTAATTCTATTTTCTGAATTTTTTTAGCTCTTCATATTTACATTACCTGTTATTTTTATAAAAATATTCAACTTATTTTATTCACAGAAATTTTATGCCCTATATGAAATCTTATTTCAATTAACATCTGTTTTGTCCACAATTTTTATTGTTATTTCAAATTGAATAAATATCTTAGATTTAAATTAAGTATCTTAGATGATCAACCCGGAATGAAAAAGAATTGGAATAATAATTTAAAAATAGAAATCAATTTATAAGAAAAATAATTAACTAGATTAATTATTTAAATATCTCGATAACAAGTAATATAAAAAACCCATTTTTTTAAAAAATCAATTCCTATTTAAGATAACAAAGAATTTTTTTATTTTTGTTACATTTCATTAAATAATTACAATTAATATAAATATGCATATACATGGTATAAACACCATGTATAAACACTTTTTATACATGTTGTTTGAATTCGCAGCTCAAAGAAATGGGAATCCCACGCCTTACCAACCAGACTATCCCGACCTAACGATTACAATCATTGTAAATAACTGATCAAAAAATAATACAAGCATTGAATTTTCAACGTCAGTTGAGGATTTAAAGCCAATTGTAGCTACGCAAAATGCGCTTTTTTTTCTACATAAGCTGGAGTAAGCAATACAGATTATAAATTTTAAATTGCTATATTCTGTATTATTTTAATTCGAAAGCACTTCACAATGAATCGGAAAAATAGATTAGTTAACAGTGTTTGATTTTAAATGTATCAAGCATTATGAAAGTAAACAGAATTTTTTAAATAATCGGCCGAAAACATGTCAAGCCTATTCTCATTGGTGTTGGGGAGAAGCAAACTGAATTCGTTACTTATTTGGCGGAAGGGAAATGAAGATTTTTGGCGAGAAAGTTTGTTTTTAATTAATTAAAAAATTAATTAATTAATATCTGAAAAACTGTTTAAACATTCAATGTCATCTACTATAAGTTTTAAAAAATGTACTTGAACGTGATTGGATGAATAAACAGTATTTTATAAAATATTGAAAATTTGTACAAGATATATATAAAAATAGGGAGAGTGTGAGCTATCTGTCTTTTCTATAGTAAAATTCTCTATTGTAAAAAAACGGAATCTTTCTATGTACTCGAATGGTCTTTATGTGTTTTAAATGGGCTTTTGGGACACCCTGTGTAATTTAACATTTATAATTTACAATCAGTTTAAGTAACTATCATAACAAAGATAAAGATGGAAGAAATATCAAATTTTATGAACCAAAATATTGGGAATTAAGAATTAAACACAACATTGTATTTAGAGAGCGCTAATGCCGCTACTACTAGAATACCAATGATTTAATCTAACATAGCATTAAACGATAAGTTTAAAGTGAAAATTAAGATCAAATGTGAAAGAAGTGTAATGAATCCGGCCTGAAGAATTTTTCAAGGGTCACCCTCAGGCAGGGATTCAAACCAGGGATTTTTTCTGTGAGAGGTCTGAAAAGATTGCCAAAAAAAATGACCCCTCGTGACCCGAAAATCCCAGAAAATTGAGACCTTAGAGACAAATTAGTTACACAGAAAATAAGTAAATTTGAATCCGGATGGATTACACATATAGATTAGATCTTATAAAAAATCGTAAGACAGCATAAAGCAGTATAAAAAACATACAAGCCAACAGGCATGGCAAATATAAGAAACAATTTTAATCCAAAATGGACACACAAACCAAGGGTTTAAGTAAATTACTTTAGAAATTGTTTTATATTAAAATAGAAAAATTCAAAGCCTCACACAAAACAATACAAAGAAATCCAAACACATACCAAAAGAAGAAGAAGAACTTCAGAGCTTAGAAGCTTGTCATCTCGTATAGAAATCACAATACGCTTAGCTGCGAATTTTGAATCCCTAAGCATGTTCGGTATATATGGTCCTAATGAGTACCTGAAGCGCCATCTATTAAGTTAAGATTACAGTTTTTAATAGTTTTGTTTTACTTTTGAAAATACGCTAGACTTTTAGTTATTAGAGTTTGTATGTTGCAATAGTTTTTGGGAAATTCGTTAGTAGCTAAGTTTTTAATTAAGTTGTTTGTTGCTATTATGTAAGCATTTTCGTTATTACAGATATTTTTAATCCTATTAAACTGTGAGAATATAAGATTTTTGAAAATTTTGGAGTTTAAATGAGAGTGGTAATTACTAAGTTTAATTATTTTAAAGTTAAATTCATCCCTTTTATCATAGATACCTATTAAAGTTTTCCCATTTGAAATTTCCAAATTTAAATCTAGATAGTTTGCTTTATATTGATTGTTGTTTGTTTCCGTTAAAATTAGTTCTTTTGGGTAACAGCTAAGTACTATATTGGTATTATTTAAGTTTAACAACAAGAGGTCGTCTATATATCTAAAGGCATTTATTAAATTATCCCCGATTATTTTCTTCTCGTAATAATGTAGAAAAATATTAGCTAGAGCACTTGAAAAGGCTGTACCCATTGGAATTCCCTTTAGTTGTTTGTAAAAATTAATGCCGTTAATCACGTAGTTTTCTTTAATATTAAAGTTGCATAACTCTATCCAATTGTTTTTTGTAATGATCTCTCTATTTAAGTAATCATCATATATAAAGGCACAAACCTCTAATAATTTTTCATGAGGTAGACTGGTATATAAATTTTCAAAATCATATGTATTAAGTTTATTAATATCGTTATTTTTTAGAAAGTCCAAAATATCTTGATTACTATTAATTATAAAATTATCCTCACTTTTAATTTTATTTAAAATTATTTTCAAATATTTAAAAAATTGCTTTCCTGTAAAATAATTATAACTTCCGGTGCTACAAGTTACGAATCTAAATTTAATTGGTTTTTTGTGAAATTTTACCGTCGGAAATAAGTAAGGATAGTTTAGAGAACAAGCTTTTATTTTAATTTTTTTAGTGAAGCCCAGAATCCTTTTATCTAATTCCTTTTTCCCAGTTTTGTTTAACAAGTAAGTTGAATTAAAGTTATATTCTTTGATTAAAAGAGCTTTATAGAAATATTTACATATTAAGCAGAAATTATTAGCCGATTTATCGATTACAGAAATAATAAACCTTTCTTTTAATTTTTTTATTTCTTTTTGCAAAGATTTATTAAAATAAATTCCTCGTTCTTTAGTTATAATATTTCCTGTAGTAATCCTAGTCTTAATTTCCTCTAAAATTCTTCCCTTCCATTCTGCGAAACCTTCTGAAGGGTAATGGTATTTTCTCGCCAGTTTAGCAATAAAAATATCTAAATCCTGTCCAATAGAAATTAAGATTTTCTTAGAGTTTACTTTTTCTCTTAGTCTGAATTTAGTACCCCTTTCCATTAAATCTCTTAAAGAATTAGACTCGATGATATTTAAATTTCCTGTTATTATATGACCTTTGTCAGTATCTATATAATCTTTATAAATTTCTTTGTCACAGTTACATTCTGTTCCCCTTTTTTATTTAGGTAATTGCAAATTCGTTTTCTTAAAGTTGCTGAATAACTAAAAGCTACAGAAACCAATGTATTATCTTTTAAAGGAAAAAAATCTTTATTGTTGTGCATAATTTTAGGTAACTTTAAGTTTTCGAAGCCAATATCTAAAAATCTCACTACACAGTACTCTTTATTGATCTTAGTTTTATTTTTAAATAATAAATCGTTTTTTTTTT
>JAOUZG010026324.1:1789019-1800332 GCA_026289955.1 Argiope argentata | reverse complement strand
AAAGTTTAAAAGTTAAATTAAATGTTTAAAATTAAAGTTTAAAAGTTCAATTAAATGTTTAAAATTAAAGTTTAAAAGTTCAATTAAATGTTTAAAATTAAAGTTTAAAAGTTCAATTAAATGTTTAAAATTAAAGTTTAAAAGTTCAATTAAATGTTTAAAGTTAAAGTTTAAAAGTTAAATGTTTAAAGTTAAAGTTTAAAAGTTAAATGTTTAAAATTAAAGTTTAAAAGTCTTGATGTTCTTCTCCCTTGAGCATATAAGGAATCTATTAGAAATGACGAGACATCCATCTGTGATTTTTCGCCTGGGCAAGGGTAAACTAAGAGACTATGAATCGAAGCGTTCTAGGAGAGAAATTCAGAAAATTCCAAATTTGGCCCAAATGCTCAGTCTGCTGTTTAGATACACCATTTGCAGGAAATCATACTTGCTTGGATTCCACGATCGTGCGGTCACCCATGATTGCGACCCTTAATTACAAAATCTAACCCTGCTACTGGATTAAGCTGGTGAAAGGCACATCGAAATTGGGCCTCAGATGAGTGGTAAAAGGTTATCTGGAGTGATGAATCAAGGTTGAATCTTTGCCACTCAGATGATGGAATATACCTGGTGAACGTCTTTTGCTAGAAAGCTTTGTGCGTGTCTGCAGTTATGTTTTGGTGCAAGTGGAATTATAATCTGGGTTTATAATAGTGGTTGTGGTACAAACTAGAAACCTTGATCCCAACTCATTGTAAGCTCATCCCCCACTCCTCTATTCTAGACAGTAATGAGCTTCCTACGCTGTATCAATTTTGCGAGTTAGATAACTGCTGTTTCCCAGGATGACAACGCCACTTTTCATGGTATGATAACAATGAGATTAATATACTGATTTAAACAAGAATCCGGACTTGAATCCTATACAAAACTTTTGAGACGAGTTGGACGAGTGCAGAAGCCGTCCCATATAGATGTAAAAACTTGCATGCCTTCTCTGATCCGAGTGCAAGAACATACCACTGTCCATGATCCAAACACTTCTGGGAAGCATGATCCAGATTTTTAAGGCTGTAATTCTCACGGTTGGAGTTCAATTGCTTAATAAGTATAAATTGTATTGATCTTTTACCCCGGATATCCGATTATTTATTGATATAAAGTTCTTTTTAAACATTGTTGTTGAAATTGAAAAGTATTTCTTGATCAACTGCAATCTAGAACTTAAAACAAAACTGCCAACAATTGTAATTTCTATAGGCCTCCATCTGAGATGAAAAATGAACTTTCCCCATTTCGCTCGATCTTATATCAGAAGGCATAATAGAAACGAGATTAATTAATGCTTCTGTATCTCTCAAATTAAATGAGAAAAAGGAATCAGGATTAAATTATGCCGGACTAATTAGCCCATTAGATATTCATGTAAACGTAAAAGTATCATTAAATAACTATTTATGTATTGCATAAGTCAGAAAAAAATCAGCAGCTATCATCATTAACTTGATTTTCGCTCCTCAGTGAATCATTTATATCTGTGATCAGGTTTCAAAATATTTCAAATTTCATCTTGAGCATTTTCTTGATCAAATATTTTAAAAACATTTTGGAGCCTTAGAAGCAATTAAGAATCTTTAACAAAATGTATATAAATTAAAAGATTAAAATTTATAGAATATAAAATTTTCTTATTTATTAAAAACCGAAACTTTATCGATAATGCAAAAAAGGCTTTAAGTTTAAAAAATATTTATGTGTCAATATATTATTTTCATTAAAGCAGCCGAAGGCATCAAGACTAAAACAAGTTTTTACAGGAAATGGGTTTCGTTGTATGCCGTAGATATTTGTCATGCGCCATATCAAGGGTTCCTTTTTAATAGGTTAAGGTAAAAATTTCAATGCAAATTCGAAACTTTTATATTCAGAGTGTTTCAAATAATTCAATTACCTGGAGATATATAGATAAGTATAATTATAAAATGTTGCTATTTCTGCTTTCAACTCAAATATTTCAATATTGCGATGCCTTTAATGAGTGACTTAAAGTGAAATGACTATTGAAAATTTCAACTGTTTTCTCAGCAAAGAATGTTTTACACTTCAAATTTCAATACATATTTTTCATTATTTTAAAAGTCTTAAACCGTTTCTGTTTATTATGTTTTGCATTTTCCTAAGTTTACATATACATCCAGTTATATCACAAGATAAACAATATTATAAAGTGGCGGCACTTTAACATTTTCCACTATTGCTTGATTCTGAAGTGAAATTATTCAAAGCATATCTTATACCGAAGCCTACCCAGCACACTGTTGGAACTGTGTTCAGCGGAGGTGCTTTGTTAAATGAATTCCAAAACTCGGTGCTTTCGATATTTATTCACAATAACAGCTCTAAAAACCCACCGTAAATTGCCAACGTTGGGGTCCGTGTCTGCCACACAAGTTAAACTAGAATGTAAATGCAGTAATTAGCTGGCTAGAGCGCCATTTATGCATAATCCGCAACACTCCCCACCTGAACTTACATAAGCTCATTTTCCATATAGCAAATACAATAACAAACATTGGGAAAATACATATGTAAATTAGAACAATGTAAAATATTCCTCTGATTAATGAAAAAAATTAAAGGAATTTCAATCTGCATGCACCATTATAATTTGAACATTTATATTTAAGGATTTATCTTTCAATTGCAAACAAGTTGTACGGGGCGGCTTATGTTTCACTTGGGAGTTTTGATGAGAAGGGAATGGACCTGCCCTTCCCGTCCCGGACACAACTCCACAATTCTTCCCATCATCCACATATTTCTGGGATAACGCTCATCATTAATTAAAACGACATCATCTACCTTAAATGAACAAATTTTACCCGGCTGTGGAGAAACGTAAGCTGATCTCAAACTAAGCAAGTATTCCTTTCTCCACCTATTCCAGAAATGATTCAAAATTGTGTGCTGATATTTAATCCTTTTTGTTATAGAATTTCTATTTAAGTTTTAATTCCTCAATTTTAGATTGCATTACAGGCAAAGATGCTAATCTTTCCCCCAATTAGAAAATGAAAAGGAGTGAATGGTGAAAGTTCGGAAGGTTCATTGTAGAGATACGTGATAGGCCTAGAATTAACAATAGCTTCAATTTCTAAAAAAATGGTGTTCAATTCCTTAAAAGAAAGATATGATGTGCCAATATTTTTTAACATGATTTAATCGTACGTAACTGCCTTTCACAAAAGCCTCCCCACCATGGGCTCCTCTCAACAATAAATTTCCAAACAATACCGTTAGAGGGAAATACATTCTTAACTTCGGGATTATTAATATATCTCAGCCATTCACTTCCGAAATTTGCCTTTTTAAATGTTTTAGCATTATCAGAATATATTACGGAACACAAACCTCTACGAGAAATGAATATCCTATAAGCTAATAAAAATGAATTAGTACTCATATTATGAACTAATTCTAAATGAACAGCTCTTACTACAGCACAAGTAAATATTATTAAATAGCACTTATCATTAGAGTCATTCACAAAAAATGGTCCTGCAAAGTCTACACCAGATACATCAAATTGGGAATGTTCTAGAATTCTGTCAGGAGGTAATGGAGCTACCACCTGTTCCCCAGTCTTTACCTTAAAACGTCTACATATGCGACAATCACTGAGTACCTTCTTCACAAATTGTCTACCTTTTATTATCCAGAAGTGCTTACGCAAGTGAGTTAAAGTACCGTCTACACTTAAATGGCCCATTTTGAAATGAGCATCCAATATGAGTAGCCTTGCAAATTTATCGTTGTATGGGAGAAGTCGAGGATGCTTCGCCCTCGTGCCACCACTTGAAAACTTCAGACGACCCTTCAATCGAAGCAGATTATTTTCATCGAGTTCAGGATTGAAATTATATACACGCGAATCCTTAGAGATGGCACTCGTAGAAAGTTGACGAATTTCAGCTCCGAAATGTTTATTTTGAGTAGCCTTAATCCAAGAATGTAAGGTTTCTTGAATTTAAAATGCACTAAGAGCTCCACTCAATTTTAATGAACCAGGTTTTGAATTGCTCAAAAACCTTTTCGCAAAAGCTGTGACACGCAAAAGTCTGCAAAGATGGCTGTATTTATCAAAGTTAATACAGATTGAAATACAGTCATCAACCATTGGTACTAAAAATAATTGTGTTGACAGTTTCAGTTCTCCTTCGCTCTAATGAAATCATTTCCTTATCACAAATGGAATCAGAGAGAATTGACGAACACTGCACAGACCTCGACCGTACCTGTTGAGACAGCCACTCAGGTCCCGTCCACCAGAGAAAACTTGAAAGAAATGTGCCCTCTGATTTCTCTCTCGTAGTCGAATCAGCGGGGTTTTCCGATCTACTGCAGTGATTCCAACAGTGCGGAGAAGTAAATGATTGCACCAGAGTTATTATGTTGCACATAAAGGGTTTCCATATCTTTGACGTTCCTTTCACCCAATCTTCTTCTGCAATCTCCATCATATGAAATGCTTTTTCGAAATCTCCGCAAAACGCAATTTGATTTTCCCGAAATTCAAGAATGACATCCAATAAATTGGCATTAACTCCTGTCTCAAGCGAATCATTCAAAGATTTTTTTATTTTCCCCTGCCTTACTACTACAATCATATACTATTCGAACCTGAGTCGTAGCTTTATCGTCTCGGATAACCACGCTGTTAGTTATATAATATCCCGTTCTTATGTCTTCATAAACGCATTTTCCGACAATATCACATTCTAATTGTCCTTAACAATTTCTTTGCATTGGTCCACAATTTCGAGATTTTTGTTTAATTTCCTTTTCAGTGAATGAAAGCGCCTTTACGCAACTTCAAAATTAGAATCCAATTCAACCGGAGGTCCCATATTATCAATCCACATTAATTTACAACCATACCGTTCTACATTATATTCCAAATTATTTTTCAAGATCTTAATATATCGTTCCTCTCAGAAAGGCCTCGCATTTCGCTAGGAAATTCCTCTATCTCCCAAAATTTATTCAGCTCAAACAAAATAGATGAAGAATCCATTACCAAACAAACATTCTCACAACTTTCAGTCGAAACGTTCCTCTTTCCGCCACCCCCTATTAGCCACCCGAGGACTTAATTTATGATCCAGGTGTCCTGATTGACCCTTTCCCGTTGGTCATAAACGACTTCCCAAAAGGAGTCGCTCCCTGCTAAAATTTCCACCGGTATCCTCTTGTCAAATGAGTCGACAAGTTGTATGTTTTTTTGCCTTCAACTCGCTCAAAATAGAGTCGTCTGGAATATTGAAAGACAAAATGGAAATTACTTCTATTACTACAGCTTCCAGAATATAGAACTTTGACCGATCATGCCTATTCTCAAGCTTCAAACACACAGTCGGATTTCGTTTTTTATGAGCCGTAGTTTGACCAAAAGAATATGTAGCTCTTCGTATTTTATTGATTTGAGATTTAATGCCTTAGCTAACCTAGCCGAGATAGAGCTCCTTAGGAGATGCTCTATCCAAAATTGCCCTTGTTGATACCGATCTTTTATCCAAACTAGCGAAGACTGAACAAGCTTGTAAAAAAGCCTTACTTTTCCCACTAACATTGCCATGCAATACTGAAATATTCTCAACATTTTTATTTAATATTGAAGGTGAAATATGAGAATTACTTCCGATTTCAGTTTGCTTTCCAGCCACGTTTCTCAGAGTTAATAGAGTCATCATTTTTCCTACACACTGATTCATGGTGAAATTTAGAAGAACTTTTTTTACAAGTGATACCTGATTTGCAGAATCTGCTCATATGGTTTTTCTTAAAACAAATCCAACATCTACCTTCAATTTTAAGTTTATTTTTTCTTCGACATTCAAAAGTTTACAACTTATCGTATGATGACCATTTAAGCAATCGCAAAATAAACAAATATTTTTTATCTGGGTATGCAATGCCGCAGCGGAAGAAATATTTTTGAGCCTTAAATGATTTCTTTGAGGCTTGTTATAATTTGGAACAAAGGTGCGTTGAGTTTCAGAACTTTTTGGGTTACTGACGATAAACTCACAAATTTCTCTAGATTCAACCTCGTTTCTTAAGAAATCAATTATTTCCGAAACCTCACAATTACTATCCTTACTGCGCTTCCGATAAAAATCCAAAACCAAATCTTGAGGTAATAATTTTAATAACAAAGGATTCAACAAATAACCATAAGATCCTTCCGCATCATCTAGAGATTTTAAATTTCTTATATTTATTTCAATATCGTCATGCAATCTATGCAAACTCTTAACAAGGGGTGAATTTCTAACGGTCTCAAGATTTAATAATTTAGACATATGGGAATTAATGATGAAATCTTTTCTTCCATAACGTTATTTTAAAAGTTCAATGCAAAAATCGCAATTTCTCTCATTTAACTCGAATCCAGCAACAACATTGTAGGAGGGGGGGGAGAGAAAGTAACGATTTCAAATACTGAAATTTTTCAATCTTAGTGACTGATTGTATCCTATAGCACTATTATAGCAATTAAAGAACTCCATAAAATTTGAATCACCGGAAAAGCGTGAAATTTCCAGTTTGGACAATTTCAGAGTCGATACTGTAGTATTTGATCCACTAAATTTGCTTAAACTCGATTCCGATTCCTGAACAGAAGTATTTGCAGTGTCCTGTTTCAGGTGACACAGTTTGATTTTTACTGATAGTATCTTTTCCTCATATTTTTCAGATGCCTTTAGTTCGGACTTGAATTTTTCAGGATCCGGGATGAGGTCCTCCACTTCTCGGTTGTATTGTTTCAAAGTGTCTTCTTTAGCTTCCAGGGGTTCAAGCAATTCAGCCAAAGCATTTAAATCACTTTTTCTTCCTTTAGAGCAGCATATGCTCTTTTTAACAGATTCGTGACGCAGTTGCGAACGCAGCCTCACTTCAATTAATTTTCTCAAATTATCCATGCTTACACAAATATCAAAAGGTTTTACCCGCATCCAATTCCAAGTAAGTTCCCGGCCGATGCACCATGTTGCAACTGTGTTCAGTGGAGGTACTTCGTTAAATGAATTCCAAAACTCGGTGCCTTTCTATATTATTTATTCACAATAACAACTATAAAAACCCACGGTAAATTGCCACCGTTGGGGTGACGGTGGCGGTATTTCCATTTTAATTAAAAACGGTATCCCCCATCATGAAGTCACCCCTCCCTCACTTTATTATGTTGAAGCCACGGTGGTAGCCCTTGATTTTCTTAGAGACCCAATCACCCTTACCTCAATCTATATCCCCCTCGGTACTGATAACTACCTGTTTACTTTTGATATTGAAAATGTTTACTTTTGATATTGAAAATCCTGTTTACTTTTGATATTGAAAATCTAATTCAAGTCAGTTCTAACCAAATTATTTGTGGCGATTTTAACACCCACCATACCAGTTGGGGTTGTAAAAATAATAATGCACGCGGTAATACACTTAATTCATTTCCTAATCAAGTCGGTATAGAAATTTTGGCTCCTAGCTCCCCTACCAGGTATGGTGCATTTTCGGCCAGTATAGTTGACCTCGCGTTAGTTAAAGACTTACTTTACCCATATGAAATTGATTCTATCCCCGACCTCAGTTCTGACCATAACCCCCTTTTTCTTAATTTTTACCTTAAATGTACTTTACCTGACAGCTGTCAAAAAATTACTACAAACTGGGAAAATTTTAAAATGATCCTCACTAATACCAACTTTTAATTTAATACTGATTCCCACACCCCAGAACAACTTGATGAATTAACTGAATATCTCGAAAAAATTATTTTAGATGCCAAGGTCGCCGCTTCTAAACCCCCTAAAATCAATCAAAATTACATAGATCCTAAAATCCGCTATTTGCATAAAGAAAGAAATTATGCCAGAAGGATGTTTCAAAGAACTAGAAACCCTGTCTTCAAGAGTATTATGAATAAAATTAATAAAACTATCCAAAATCTTAACGAAAAAGCTGAACGAAACGAATTTATTAATAAAATTGCAAACGCAAATACAGAGGAAGGCTCCATTTGGAACCTAATCTCTGCATTTAAAAAGAAAAAACAAAGTCTCCACCCTTAAAGCCCAGGTTAGCATTGCAAATACAGATATTGATAAAGCAAACTGCTTCGCCGATAGCCTTGAGACACAGTTTCAATTGAACAATCTCACTCATGAAGAAACAGAGACGCTTGTGAGTAACTCTGTCAGTGACTTTCGTGAAAATCTCCCTAGTTATTTTAATGATGTCACCCCACCCTCTCTTAATGAAATAAATGATTGTATACATAAACTCAATATTAAAAAAGCCCCCGGGCTTGACGGAATTAACAATAAACTTATTAAAAATCTCCCCACCCCCTAATGCTGTCTCAATTCTCCAAATTATCATTCATAAAATCATGGCGATAGGTCACTTCTCAACTAGGTGGGAAACAGCAGTTGTTGCCCCTGTAAGGAAGTCGCCACTTTGTCTCCTGCTGGAAGAGACACATGATCGAACAATGATACTCCCATCCAGCGGTGAGGCTATTCAGCCTTTGTTACCCATTGTGTTTCTCCCGTTCTTAGAATTTGAGAAGGACAGATAAGGGACCTCACATGTTTTCGGCTCATTAAAGCAGTGAACCGGGTCGAAATACCAGACGGGACTAATTCGTCTGTGGACCACCCCACTGGGTCCGATAATGAACAGATGCGGTTTACGACCATTGAAGAAATTAGTGTTTCCTAGAACCCATTAAAGAAAGAATCCAGGTGAAATCTAAAGGGTGGATGTCTCAGAAATCTTCCCACGATGGTGGCGCGAGTGGAAGTAGAATGATTGGACAACCGGCATCTCCAGCGAGCCAATATCAGCCTGAGAGGTGGAGCTTCGCGACCGTTAAAAAGGGGTTCAAGAAGCCGATCAGAAAAGAATGAAAAAGGAAAGAGAGAGGAGGAGAAGGAAAGAGAAGGAAGCTGATCTGGAGGACGAGACGAGCTGTGAGGAGTGCTGATGTGAAGAGATACCAGGTGATCTCAAGTTTGTTACAAGATCTACCGGAAGAAATCCGTAGATCTCTGGAGCTACATGCAGTAGCTGAATACGCAGACAGTTTGTGAGTTCCCGGCCTAGTTGTCGAACAGACAATCCTTTGTAAATATTCCTGTATATAATCTAGATGACGTGTTTTTTGTGTGTTAAGCTGTAAATAAAGCCTCTGTATATAATACGCTACCATTTCATTTGAACCGCCCGTGGTCAAGTCTTTACAGCTTAAATAATTGGTGGCAGCGGATAAGGATCTGAACTTTGCGCAGTTATTGATCATTAGATAACTGGACTTGCGTCTCAGACTCAGAAGGTTTCTAGTCTGAGAGAAACTGTTAGAACATCTAGGTCGAAAAAAAAGTTGCGCAGTAATTGCCATCTACAATAACTGCGAGTAGACTCTACGCTGGGAAATTCCACATCTGCAGAAACGACGAGTAGACTCTACGCTGGGAAATTCCACATCTGCAGAAACGATGAGTGGATTCAACATTTGGAAATAAGTCCCCATCTACAAGCGTGGACTCAACGCTATTGAGAAATCTACTACCGGAAACAGCCTTCGGATTTTGCTTCCTATCTACATGCAAATTGGTGTCAACAAGCCGAAGACGGAAAATAAAATAAAAGGGGCCCTTGTTTTCTGCAAATGGGTGAGTGTTTTCTGACTTTCCTTTTCTTTAGAGGCAGAAAATTTGTGTGGCTATATATTGAGTTGAATTAAGAGCAAATGTTACTTGTAGATTAAACTAGTAGGGGTAGTAAGATTTATTATTATTATTATTTGCAAAAGAGAATTTTTTTTTCTTGGAGAATTTATGTCAAACTTGTTCTTGTTAGTTGTCAGATTGGATTTTAATTTTTTATTGTGATAAGAAATATTTTTTGATTACTGAAATAAAAGTGAAATTTCAATGTAGCACTTTACAATTGGCTGT
Source organism: Argiope argentata (assembly GCA_026289955.1). NCBI lineage: Eukaryota > Metazoa > Arthropoda > Arachnida > Araneae > Araneidae > Argiope > Argiope argentata. The sequence continues at coordinate 1,790,328 of JAOUZG010026324.1, read as the reverse complement.
TAAAGCAATTCAGCAGAGAAATTTGTGAATTAATTGATACTAACTGTAAAAGATTTAAAATATTTTTGTGTATTTTTACTACAAATGAGATATAATTAAAATTTTCTTATAAATGATAAACGTAAGCACAGGTTTCAGTGGCTTAACCAAATGCATTTGATGAATTGTGGTTTTGAAATTTTATTAAGGAAGAACTAGTTGAGAAAAAATTGTATGATAATTTTGGCAGTATTTAGTTAAATGGAAATCTGCGTATATTAATAATTATTTAGAATTTGTGGAATATTTAGTAGTATCCTTGTGTATTTTATGTGTATTGCTGTTACGAAAGGAGTTCCTTGTTTTTAAATTGGTTGAGATTATTTTTTTTCTTTGGCGGAAATTATACATTTTTTTTAAGAGTAAGACAATTTATAAGTAAGAATAAATAGAGAAATGGCTTTCTTAAACAGAGCGCTAAAAAGAGATTTAATTTCCCTGGCGGAAGAATTAGAGATAGAGACCGACCCCTCAAATAAGGTAATAGAGTTGATTAGGAAAATTAAAGAGTTCCCGGATATTGACCTAGACTTCATAAAGGATAGGTATGAGGTTATAGTTGAAGAGCGGAAACAAAGAGAGCGTGTAGAGGCCGAATTCGCTGAAAAAGAACGGGAACGGGAATTCGAGTTAGAGCGGTTAAGAATATCGAATTCGTCGGAAAATAATAGTATGCACTGAAGTCGAAATGAGAATTCTAGATCGAGAAGAGATATAAAAAACTTAATACCTAAATTTGATAGTAATCAAACAGATATGTCTATTTATCTTACGCTATTGGAGAGACAACTAAAAACCGCCGAGATTGACGAGGCCGAATGGGTCTCTCAATTGTTATCCCTTTTACCGTTAGATTTGGCTCCAATTATCGCGAGAGAACCGGAGGATAAGGCTCAGGATTACGAATATATTAAACAGGTTTTGCTGGAACGATTCAAAATAAAATCGGAGACATATAGACAGCGTTTTGTGAGCCATCAGAAAAAACCGAATGCAATGTGGAAAGAGTTGATTTTCGATTTAGAGCATTTTTTGACTGGTTGGCTTTCAGAGACGGGCGTGACGGATTTCGAAGGGTTAAAGAAATTGTTAATTTCTGACCAGATAAAGAAACGTGTCCCGAGCCAGATAAAAGATCACTTCCTACACGTATGGTCAGACTTCGTGGATCCTTATGTTCTAGCAGAGAAATTGGACCATTATGAATCAGTGCGTACGAAATCCAGTTTTGTAAAATTCGCTGGAAAGGGACATTTTGAGGGACACCGAC
>JAOUZG010026324.1:1764537-1789009 GCA_026289955.1 Argiope argentata | reverse complement strand
CATCTCCAGCGAGCCAATATCAGCCTGAGAGGTGGAGCTTCGCGACCATTAAAAAGGGGTTCAAGAAGCCGATCAGAAAAGAAGAAAAGAGGAAAGAGAGAGGAGGAGAAGGAAAGAGAAGGAAGCTGATCTGGGACAAGCTGATCTGGAGGAGGAGACGAGCTGTGAGGAGTGCTGATGTGAAGAGATACCAGGTGATCTCAAGTTTGTTACAAGATCTACCGGAAGAAATCCGTAGATCTCTGGAGCTACATGCAGTAGCTGAATACGCAGACAGTTTGCGAGTTCCCGGCCTAGTTGTCGAACAGACAATCCTTTGTAAATATTCCTGTATATAATCTAGATGACGTGTTTTTTGTGTGTTAAGCTGTAAATAAAGCCTCTGTATATAATACGCTACCATTTCATTTGACCCGCCCGTGGTCAAGTCTTTACACCCCCTACTTAAACCTGGTAAAGACCCCACCGAACCGTCCAATTTTAGGCCCATATCATTACTTCCCTCCCTTAGTAAAATCGCAGAACATATCCTTAATAGACATAATTTATTTCTTGAACAGAACAATATTTTGTGCCCTGAACAATTTGGTTTTATGAATAACCTCTCGACGACACATCAACTGGTCAGGGTAGTTGAATACGTCGAGGAAGCTTTTGCTAATAACCAAAAAGCCGCTGCTGTTTTTCTAGATATTCAGAAAACCTTTGACAGAGTTTGGCAAGATGGCCTTATTCCCAAGATTATTACCTACAATATTCCTAGCTACATCATTAAAATTATCATTTCTTATCTTAGTAACAGAGCTTTCTGCGTCAGGGTCAATAATGAAGTCTCTGTCTTCAAACGCATTTTTGCGGGTGTTGCACAGGGATTCAAACTTGGGCCTGTTCTTTTTTCTCTATTCATTAACGACATACCAAAACAATTCAACACTATGATTTGCATGTATGCCGAGGACACTGCGATACTAGCCAGAAACAAAAATCCAAATTTCATTAGTATAGTTCTTACTAGACATCTTAAAACTCTTGAAAACCGGTTTTCCAAATGGAAAATAAAAATTAATCCTAGCAAAACTGTAGTAATTATGTTTACTAAAAATCACGCTTATAAATAATTCCACCCCATCAAAATTAAAGATCAAATATCCCGTGGTCTAAGGAATGCAAATATTTAGGTGTTATTTTAGATAAACTTTCTTGGCATCCCCACTTTATTTATATTAAAAACAAGTTTCGAGACCTAAATCCCAAATTTTTCCCATTAATTTCTCGAAACTCTAAAATGTCTAGAATAAGCAAAATACTTATTCACACTGCCTACTTGCGTCCGATTTTAACATACGTATGTCCGGTGTGGGGTTATGCTGCGAAATCAAATGTAAGAATCGTCGAACTTCAACAAAATAATTTAATTCGTAGATTCTGTCAATGCAAATGGTATATGCCAAATACTAATATGTATAGAGCTTTAGATTATCCTTCTCTTAAAAAGTTTATCAAAAAACTCGCTTTAATATTCTTTAAAAATATTGATTCACATGATAATGGAGCCATTTTATCCATTCCTAAATATGAACCTAACTCTCGCATTAAAAGACCCCGTAATATTCTCCTCTAACTTTTATTTGTTTCTTTTTATTTCACATTTAAATTCTATCTTGTTGTAATATTCCTTAACGTAACTGTAATGCAGCATTTCCCCACTCCTTGTTGTCATGCCTCCTCTGTTTGACATCCAATGAGCATCTTAGCTTCGTCACGCACCTCCCACCTCTCCAATTGTTGGGACTATTTAAGAACCTGTCCAGGAGACAAGTAGAAGCAAACGTGGTGAGTTTAAATTTCAAAAATAGAGAGCCAATAACTTTAATTTCTGTTTATATCCCCCCACTGTAGATAATTCCAACTTTGTTTTTGACATTGAACTTTTAATGCAAACAGGTCCTAATCCAATATTCTGTGAAGACTTCAACGCTCACCACGCGAGCTGGGGCTGTAATAGACAAAACAGCAGAGGTAATTCTATATACCACTTCGCCCAACAGGCCGGTCTTCAAATCATAGCCCCCCCCACTAGGTTTGGCCCCCAATCAGCCAGTATTATTGATCTCACTATTGCTAAAGACTTTTTATATCCTTATGAAATTGAATCGCTGGTGGAGCTCAGCTCCGACCACAACCCAATCCTTCTAAAATTCTACTTCAAATACTCTCTGACATGGAAGGATGCGATGTACCTAGCCCCGGCAAGGGCTTACCCTCGGTACTGGTAGGTCGTGAGTGGCTTGATCTCTATCTGGCGCTGAACTCCGCGATGCAGCCTGGAAATGATCTGCGTCCGTGGGACGATACGAGGTACCTAGCCCCGGCAGGGGCTTACCCTCGGTACTGGTAGATCTTGAGTGGCCCGGTGGTCTCTATTTGGCGTTGTTCTCTGCGATGCAACCTGGAAATGAACTGAGAACTTCTGTAGCAGTATATATATAGTTCGTACTTGTAGTAGGGGTGAGTGAGTTGGTGAGTGTCAGGAAGAGCTGAGATTGGCTATTTTAGAGTGAGAGAGCGTGGGGTATGCACCTTTGAGAAAAGCAAGCTTTTAGGAAGATGAAATTAGAAGTTAGATTTAAATATGATATTAAAATTAATGTTAAGTTAAAGTAGGATATTTCTGGGGCACCTGGTTTTAGGTTTAGGGGTGTATATAGGCATGCTTTTGACTGCTTCATTATTAATTTTATCCATGTTGAAGAAGAAATTGAGAGAGAGCTTTTTAATGAATTTTTTAAGTGGGAGATAATCGAGAGATTTATACATATTATCAGAAGACATATACCAATACATTTGACAGATGTTTCTTAGTAGATTGGTTTGAAGTCTGTCTATTGTTTTAAAATTAGTCTTGGGAGCATAACCCCAAACCGGGCAGGCATAAGTAATTACTGGCCGCAAATAGGCAGTTTAAATAAGTATTTTATTTTTCCTGGTCATTTTAGAGTATCGAGAGATTAAGGGATAGAATTTACGAATTAGGTCCCGACACTTTTTTGCTAAATAGTTCAAGTGGGGTTTCCAAGTTAATCTGGTATCTAGAATTACGCCTAAATATTTGCATTCCTTAGACCACGGGAGAGTTTGATTTTTAATTTTGAGGGGGGGGGGGATTTTAAAAAGTTACTTCTAGTAAAATAGATGGCTTCAGTTTTAGATGCGTTTATTTCAATTTTCCATTTAGAAAACCAGTCCTCAAGAGCTTTTATATGTCTATTTAGTGCAATTGCTGTGTATTTGGGATTTTTGTTTTTAGCTAGTATTGCGGTATCGTCAGCGTACATACATATCATCATGTTAAATTGCATAGGGATATCATTAATAAAGATTGAATAATAAAATCGGCCCCAGCTTAGATCCCTGAGGGACACCTGCTAAAATGGGTTTAGTGTCTGAGAAAACATTATTCAGTTTAATCCTGAAGGATCTGTTGCTGAGGTACGAAATAATAATTTTGACTAGGTGAGGGGGGGTTTTATAATTAAGTAACTTGTAAATAAGGCCATCCAGCCAAACTCTGTCAAAAGCCTTCTGAATATCCAAGAATACAGCTGCTGTTTTTTGCTTGTTTTCGAGTCCTTCAATGTATTCCACGACTCTTAGAGGTTGGTGGGTAGTAGAGAGGTATTTGCGGAAGCCAAATTGTTCCGGAGTTAAAATATTGTTATCCTCTAAGTAAGAATTAAGGCGATTTAAAATTATTTGTTCCGCTATTTTACTAACTGATGGTAGAAGTGATATTGGTCGATAGCTGCTGGGTTCAGTAGGGTCTTTGCCGGGTTTTAATATTGGTATAACAGCAGCAGTTTTCCAGATTTGAGGGAAATATCCTAGTTTTAGCATGCAGTGAATGATATTTTAAAGAAAATTAATATAGTTATCGGGGAGAAATGTTAACATTTTATTAGAAATATTATCAAGTCAGGGGGCTTTTTTAATATTTAATTTTTTAATGTAATCAGTGATTTCTTCCTTACTTGGGGGGTGAAATTTCACTGAAATTGGATGGTAGGGAATCCTGAAAGCTTTTGACTGCGTTATTCACAAGTTTTTCTGTATCGTGATCAATGGTAGGATTAGGTTTGAATTGGTTCTCAAGGCTTGAAGCAAGGCAGTTTGCTTTATCATTATCATTAATTGCAATACTAGACTGGCCATTTAAGGGCGGAATTTGGTGTTTTTTGCATTTAAAAGTTTTTACTAATTTCCAAATGGATCCGTCCTCTACACTGGCGTCTTTGATTCTGTTGACGAATTCATTATTTTTAATTGAGTTTCCTAACTTCTCAATTTGCTTATTAAGTTTATTCATGATTCTCCTGAAAACTGGATTTCTAGTTTTTTGAAAACTCCTCCTGGCAAAGTTCCTATTTCTAATTAACTCTCTAATTTGGGGATCGACGTATTTTTGCACGTTAGAAATGGGGATAGAAGCAAGGCTTTTAGCTTTGTTCACTTCATCTCCGAAGTATTTGACATGTAGTTCAAGTTGCTGAGAATCGTTAATTTCTTCAAGTAACGGGGTTTCTGATTGGCTTAGCAGGTGAGCGTAGTTTTTCCAGTTGGTTCTATATAAGGCAGAGTTATTTGGCAGCGAGTATTGTAGAAAGAACAGCTCAGATCGCATTCGAGTCAGCTCAGATCTCTAGTCGTAGAGTGAAGACGTGTTTTTTGCTCGCTCCTGATCTGACCCAACTTGCCTTGCCCCGCACCGCAGCTACGGCGCTAGAGACGTCCGGCTCGTCCCTTCTAAGGACTACTACGGAAGGAATGATGGAGGAAGAGATGGATGGAGACCCAGCTATGGATATCCCAGCTGACAACGAAATCGACGAGATTCTTAAGATGGACAGTGATTAGCGAAAAGCGATGGAATGCTACCTGGATAGCCTGAAATCCCTAAAGAAGGAGTTACCAGAGTTCCCGGGTAACCCGACTAAGAAAGTGGTGAAGAGTAGATACAACCAGATCAAGCTTCAAATGGGTGAGTGGCATTCATTTATGTTGAGCTCCCCCCAGAATGTAATAGATAAAGTTAATCATGAAAAATTCTACCAAAACATAAATAAAAATTTTAATGAGTTAGGACTTCCCCCCATCGATCTTAACGAAGAGCTAATGGCAGAAGCCAAAACAAAAATAGATAAAATAAAACGAGATCGCGAAATATGGATTAATCAGGATAAGTTTAACGCAAAAAATAAAAGTGAAGGTGCGACTAGCGCAGTCAAGATTCCTAGCAACTTTAAGCTTTAAGCTGATTTTAAGCTTCCATGTGTTCATCCAGCAAAAACTAAATTCGAAAATCAGTTTTTACAACAGCAAGGTAAACCAACTGATAATAAAAAGTTAAGAGTAGAAACCAAAGAGAATGAACTAAATGCTACCCCTACGGGGGAGGATAAGATAATTAAAAATTGCGAAGAAGTAAATATTGTTGAAGAAGTAATTTATGTCAAAGAAAAAAAATGCTGATTCGGACGGATTCCAAATTCAGAAAAGGAAACGTAGCAGGAAAAATAGTAAAGAACTAGTAGCCAGCAAAAAACCAGCAGCCGCGGAATCCCAAATAACTAAAAATAAAGATAAAGACCCAGAAGAGGAAATGGATAAAAACGCGGAGCAGGTAATAAGCATAATCCCAAAAATCCCACCGATAATGATGCGTAGGTCTAACGACTATAGGGAAATAATTAAAAGACTGAATACAGTCCACAAAATTAAATGTATGGCCAAAGAGGCCGGAGACTTCATCCAACTATTTGCAGAATCATCGGACGATGTAAGGAGTCTAACCAGATACTTAGACGAACAAAATAAAGAATATTTTGTCATCGCAGAAAGAGGTGAAAAGCCAATTAAAATCGTAATTAAGGGCCTACCAATTAATACAGAAACCGAAGAAATCAAACAGGAATTAACGGATAAAGGATTCCGTGTGGATAGGGTTAATCAACTTAAAAAATTTAAAACCAGAGAACCACTGCCAATATTACAGGTACACCTTTTTAAATCCGATAACATCCAGGAAATATATAACCTTAAATCACTTTTGTATTTTATAGTCAGGGTCGAAAAATACATGATTAAGCAAAACTTTCAATGCTATAATTGTCAATTATGGAATCACGGTTCGATCGGTTGCAAACACAAACTCAAATGTGTAGTGTGCACAGGAGATCACCCCACAAAAGAATGCCCAGTTAAAGGCAAAGAAAATAATGAAGCAAAATGCGCGAACTGCGGAGGGCCGCATACAGCTAATTACAGGGGATGCCCCAAATACCCTAAGGTATCGCAAAACAAAAACATCGAGTCAGGCAAGAGCTTCGCGGAAGCAGTTAGAAGGAAAAACCCTCCGGCAGGCGATAACGACTCCATTAGGAAGGGAGATAAGACAACAATAGGGACCGCGGACAAAGCCCCACCCCACCCCGTAACTGAACACAACAATGGAGTGAGTGAAACGCTCAACTCAATAAAGGAACTTCTCCCTATTGAGAACTTAAGCGAAGTTATAGCTCTTGTCGCGGAACTGAAAAGCCGCTGTTACACGACCTGTAGTCTTCACAGATGTGGTCGTAAAACTGCCATCCTCCCCTTCGTGACAGCATCCCCGTCTGCCTAGCCTGTCACACGACCCGCCGTCTGAAGAAAACAGCTTCCCTTCTCGCATCGTTTCCAGGGCTCTCGGGCGGAGTTCGATATTTCTTAAGAGGTCTCCTTTTTACCGACATTTTGCGGGAAGCTCTCCGACGTCTTCAGGTGGCCCACAGGCGAGGGGGAGTGTAGTCCCCCTGTGGGTGGAATGTAAGATTTACGAGCAAATCTGTGAAGACGGCAGGTCGTGTAACACCGGCTAAATGCATCTTCAAAGCCGTTAAAGACCTACCGAAAACGCTCAAAGCAATGAGAAGCATGGAAAGTCCCTGGGACAAATTAATGATCCTAGCGGAAGCATTAAAATAGCCCGACACCTGATTTAGAAGAACTCCCTGCACCCCTTGTTTTTAAGACTTACGACTCCCGTCGAACTTGACTGCGCTAATTGCCAATGTAAATTTAATGAAATATCCTAATGCTTTGTAACTTCTTTTTAATTATTATTTTTATTTTTTTTCTGTGTGTTTGTTAGTGTTTTGTTTGTTTATGTCAATATCATGATTAAACTAATTTCCTCAGTAGCAAATATTTAATAATAGACAAATCTCAGTAATGCTCAGCATAAATTGTATGTCACTAACCCATTATTCCAGCAGAGCGGAAGATTAAAGGCCCCAGAGCCTAGGCGCTTCTGTAACTGTAGTATGAGAAATAATTTGCCAGGAAGATTTCTCTGTTCGGTCTAAGGCGGGTTTCTTGTAGAAAAATTACATCTGGGTTATACTTATTTACGAAGTTACGGAAGTCAGGTAATTTATTGCTAATGCCATTTGCGTTCCAGTAAATGATGCGAAGGCTATTATGAATGAACATGGTTTATCATTAAATTGATAACTGTCCTGGTTATCAAGGGCAGCTAGGAGAATTAAAAAAAATTCCGATGGGGATTTGGCTGATTTAAGTTTTAAAAGTCCTGCGATTAGATTCGGATATCCAATTAAAAAATTTCGGAGCTCACTTAGTGCCTCAGTTACGGCCATTAGATCGTTTAGGTCCTGGGATGTGTTTTGTTTACTAACATTGGGCTCAGGTGGCGCCCTCTCTTGGTTTTTGGGGGTATGAAGTAGACTGGCAAAGCTGACTTTATCTCTAATAATAGATTGAGTTTTGGTGAAATAATTGGCTCTATTAGCTGCAGGGTTATTTGGCTTGGGGAACCAGGGCAACCCCTGTATGCGGCAGTATGCCCTACTTGATTGCAGTTTATACACGTGGGTTGCTCTAATTTCTTTATTTTCGCATACTTTGGTTTCGTGATTTTTTCCACATTTTAGACTTCTTGGGGTGATTGAGCAATTGTTTGCCGTATGATGGAAGTGGTTGCAACGAAAGCACTGGAGAACTGAGCTCCTTCCTCTGTAACTTTCGACAGAAATACTGAGATAATTTATGTCTGAAGACCCTGTCTTCAACATCTTTTGATCGTGTTAGTTCTACTAGGTAGAACGGGAGTGGCTTTTTTGTTCTAAATTGGGTCATTTAGGTGACCTTAATGACTGGTAGGTTATGAGTTACTAGGTTATCCTTGATTTCTTCAGTACTATAGTTATGGGGAAGACCTTTAATCACGATTTTTAGTGGTCTTTTGGAGTTATAACATAGAAATAATATCCTAGCGTTTTACAAAAATTTTGAATGTCTTAATACTGTTTTTCGGAGTTAGGGAAAATTTTAATAAAATCATTTTGAAATTTATTTAAGGTTTCTCCACAAGTTTTATGAATTTCCTGTATAATTTTTCCATATTCTTCGGAGTAACGTAGCATGATGGTGGGAATTTTAGCTATCACTGGCGTTTCATTATCATTATCCTGCTCTATTTCGTTATCCTCAATTTGTAGGCTTTGAAACCTATTTCGATCGGAATGGCATTACTTGGAGAATTAGTTTTCAAAAAGTTATGTTGCGCGATTTTTCTTTTATTTGGGGATTTGTAATTATCCTGCATTTCATGTTCATTAATTTGAGGGTCTACGTTCCTAGCATTTTTTAAACAATTAACACCCTGACACCCAGAAAGATTGTACAACTCATCTTTGGCAGCTGTTCTTTGCGTCTCAAGATATGCTTTCTCTTGTTCCCAACTACGGATGAGATCGCTCTCCTTCCCAAATCTGTCTCTGTTGTTGAAAATGTTGTGGTTTTTGGCTTCGACGTCGCAGCTCAAAAAGTGGATGTAGTCAACTACTTCTGTTCGTCTAGTGCAAATAGCGCAAGTTTGAGAGATGTTTGGTTGTGGAGTGGTGTTATCTATCATCATTTGGTGTACGACTTCGGTGTATCGTCTTTTACTAGTCTCTACCGGGCCTTCCATCACAGATCCTAAAAAGGACGAGTCGGTCCCGGGAGCATCGGTTTCAGGTAATCGGTTCAGCTTAGCGTTGTCATGAGCTAGAGGGAGCACGTCCATCTAGTTTAAACCCCAATACACGAGAATCTAATCTGACTTCAAATACTCTCTGCCGGATTGGGCCTCTACTTACAAAACTAACTGGGAAAAATACGGCCACTTCCTTAGCCAATCAAAAACTCCCCTCCATCAGGATTTTAAAGACTGTAAGAAATATCCAACCCATCAAAATTGTGTCAGGTTATGTGAGGACTGGGAGTCCACATAACAAATTTCTGGAGGATTTTAAAAAACTTTTAAATTTAGACCAAAACGTCATCATTGCAGGCGATATGAACGCAGGACATGTCGCTTGGAAGAATTATAAAAATACAACAAGAGGTATTGCTCTTTTTAATTGCTTAACAAAAATAGACGGAGTCAATGTTTTGGCACCCCACTCTCCAACCCACATAAATCATGTTAGTGCAAATGACTCCGTTCTAGATATCGCTATATTAAAGTGATTTCCTTTTAACTCTGAAATTAGAGTTCTAAATTTATTAGATTCAGATCACCTTCCAGTAGTTTTGACTTTTAATACTGGAAAATTCTCTAAATTCACCAGCACAATTCTCCATCAACTGGGAGAACTTTCGGCATATTTTAAATTCAAAGCCCCTCCCCCTTCAAAATTAATAGCAATGATGACGCAGAATTTGCAGTTGGTTGTCTAGGCAAAATTTTAACAGAGGTACTCGCAGAATCCTCAAAACCAAAATTTAAAAAAACCTCCAGAAAAGCTTCCTTTCGAAATACAATCCAAAATTAAACTGCAAAATTACTGGCGTCGTATTTGGCAGCGTTCTAGAGATCCGCAAGTTAGACGCAATCAGCGCCAGCTCCAGATAAAACGGTTAAAAAGAGGTCACTTCGAGCAACGGCAAGCTAATAGACTCCAAGAACTCAATGAAGATACGCAGGGAATGTGGCGGCGGTCTTTTTTATCTCCGTAAACCATTCACTCCCATCCCCCCCTACGGAGGGAAACGGGGGAACTTGCCCTTGCTCCCATTGAGAAGACGGAAATCTTGGCTGATAGCCTACAGAACCAGTTCGAGCCACACGCTGACTTGTGGACAAAGAAAGTCCCTTTAAATTCTTACGTCAGCGATCAGCTGGGGACTTGTCTGACAGCGCCACATGTAAACAACCTTGAGCCGGTTGCGCCGACGGAGCTCTTGATTTTTATTAAGAACCTGAAGCCCAACAAATCGCCAGGATTGGATTTAATTACAAATCGCATGCTTAAGAATCTGACACTTAAATTTATTTTATATTTAAGTTATTTAATTAACAGAATGATGGAAATTTGTTTTTCCCCGATAGTTGGAAAACAGCTGTGGTTGTCCCAAATTCCAAAACCCCGATCTGATTTGTCTTTACTTCAAAATTTCCGTCCCATCACGCTACTCAGTAGCTTGAGTAAAGTGTACGAATCTGTGCTCTTGAAACGCCTGAATCAATTTCTCAGCGACAAAAATAATTTAATTTCTGAACAATTTGAATTTCAAAAAAAATTTGTCGATGAATCACCAACTAGTTCTTGTTACAGAATTGATTCATGATGGCTTTCAAAAGTCCCAAACCACAGGTGCGCTTTTTCTGGACGTAGCCAAAGCCTTTGACAAAATTTGGCACGATAGCTTATTATTCAAGCTCATGCGGCTTGATTTTTCGGCGCAATTTGTCAAAATTTTATGCTCGTACCTAACTTCACGCAATTTTAAGGTACGAGTAAACAACATAATTTCTTCCCCCAGACCAATCCTGAGCGGCTGTGCACAAGGAAGTTAACTCTCCCCAACATTTATGTTTTTTTAACATTTATGTTAACGATCTACCGAGAGCTAGTAATTGTCATTTAGCGATTTTCGCAGAACCGCCATTCTCACACTGCATAGGAATCTACTGACAGTCATTCACAACATTCAACAGTACATGACCGTTTTACAGTGCTGGCTCGAGGACTGGAAGATAAAAGTCAACCCACCTAAATGCGCGTGCCTCATCTTTACTAATAAGAAGAAAATGCCCGATCTAGTACCTATCCAAATATTCAGCCAGCCCGTCCCCTTTGTAAATGAGTACAAATACTTAGGGTTGTTACTAGACTCAAAATTAAGCTTTAATAGTCATATTAAAGCAGCCCATACAAAAGCAATTATCATGAGTAAAAAACTCTACAACTTTTTCTCTCCCCGGAGCAAGCTATCGATTTGGCTCAAGCTCCTGCTCTACAAAGACATAATAAGACCAACTATAATGTACGGTTCCCAAATCTGGGGAGCCACTCAGCCAAAAATATTAAGAAGTTGCAAATTTTACAAAATGTACAACTGAGACGAATAGTGAATGCTCCCTGGTACGTTAGAAATAAAATTATTCATGACGACCTCCAAATTGAACCTGTTTCGGATTTTATCAAAAGAACATCAATAAAGTTCTTTGAAAAAATACCCCAGATTCGTAACGAGTTATTAAAACTACCAGTCTACGACCCTGCAATGCCTAACTCTCGTAAGAGGCCAAGAGCTGCAATGGAAAATACCTACGTAAACTACCCAGCCGTTAAAAAGCTGAGAATCAACTAACTGTTACCAATCTGGCGCTTTAAATTATCAAAATTATACCCGTTTAGGCCTTAGACAGCTACGACGTGCTACACGCGATATTTCCTGTAATTATTTATTTTTCTCCAACTAAGTAAAATAGCCCAGACCCATAATTAAAAGGCACGTGCAACGTAACTCTATTAAAGTTCTCAATAGTCCCATAAATAATATAAACCTATTATTTTAATTAATTTAATTATTTTCCAAAAAAATGCTAAATACCAAATTTCATGACGTTAGAGCTTTATTGCACTCGTCTAAACTAGTTTCAATTAATTTTAACTTTTCCCTAAACTAACAAATTAAAGTACTATTCCAAATTATGATGTGGAGGTGCTCGTGACCACTTTGTCACATCGCGGAACTCCGAAACATCACGACGTTGCCGTTGCCGTAAGAACTTAAGGACCACGTAAAATACTCCGAGGAGGAGGTTCTAAATGCTAGATTTCAAGCCTAAAATCCACTAACGAAAACCCAAAAATACATAGACCCTAAAATAAGAACACTAATAAGAGATAAGAACTTTGCCAGAAAGAGTTTTCAGCAAACCTGGGATCCGGTTTTCAAGAGAATGATGAATCGCATTAATAAGGAAATAGAAAAACTTGGCTCTATAATCGAAAATGATGAATTCGTCAATAAAATCAAAGACGCCAGCACTTACGACGGTTCCAACTGGAAATTAGTAAAATCACACAAAACTAAAACTCACAAGATTCCGCCCCTTAATGGTCAGACAAGTATTGCAAATAATGAAATTGACAAAATCAAACTGCCTGGCTAACAGCCTGGAGAGACAATTCAAACCAAATGAAACGAATGATTTCAAAACAGACAAACTTGTAAATGATACAGTCAAAAGCTTTCATGATGATCTTCCACTAAAATTTAATGATTATTCACCCCCGACTATAATTGAAATCATTGACTACATTAAAACCCTAAATGTGAAAAAAGCACCTGGCCTAGATAAAATATGTAACAAAATGATTAAATTGCTACCATTAAATTATATTATTTTTCTTACCAAAATAATTGATAATATGCTCAAATTTGAGTATTTTCCAAATTCATGGAAAACTGCTGCAGTAATTCCTATATTAAAACCGGGTAAGGGCCCAACTGATCCTACCAGTTACCGGCCCATATCACTACTACAATCTATTAGTAAAGTAGAAGAGCACATAATTATAAATAGACTCAACGACAACCTTGAAAACAACAATATTCTTGCAGCGGAACAATTCGGTTTTCGGAAAGCACTTTCCACCACTCATCAATTGGTCAGAGTGGTGGAATTTATAGAAGAAGGGTTCGAAAGTAAACAAAAATCAGCAGCAGTTTTCCTAGATATCCAAAAGGCTTTTGACAGAGTTTGGTTCGAAGGGCCTTATTTACAAGTTAATTATAAAGTTCAGCCTCACCTAGTCAAAATTTTAATCTCTTATCTCAGTGCTAGATCCTTCATGCTTAAATTAAATAAGGTTTTTTCTGACACCAAGCCAATACAAGCGGGTGTCCCTCAGGGATCTAAGCTGGGGCCAGTACTTTTCTCAATTTTCATTAATGACATCCCTAAACAATTCAACACCATGTTATGTATGTACGCTGATGACACTGCAATACTTGCGCGTAACAATAACCCAAAATACATCTCAATAGCCCTAAATGGACACCCAAAATCTCTTGAGGACTGGTTCTCGAAATGGAAAATAGTTATTAATTCTACCATTACTGAAGCCATGATTTTCTCTAGAAGTAATTGTGTAAATAAATTCCCCCCCTCAAAATTAAAGATCAAGTAATCCCGTGGTCTAAGGAATGCAAATACTTAGGAATCGTATTGGACACAAAATTAACTTGGGGGCCCCATTTTACTTATATCACTAAAAAGTTTCGTGACCTAACACGTAAATTCTTTCCCTTATTCTCTCGAGACTCAAAAATGACGAGGAAAAAATAAAATGCTTATTTACACCTCCTACTTGCGGCCAGTAGTCACTTATGCCTGTCCAGTGTGGGGATTATCTCCTAAAACAAATTTGAAAATAGTAGAAAAACTCAAAAACAACCTGATTAGAAAAATCTGCAATATGGAATTCTGCATGAGAAATAGAGACATGTATCATGCCTTGGATTACCCCCCGTAATAAAATTTATTAGAAAGTTATCGCAAAAATTCTTCACTGATAGGAATAAAATAAACAATGAGACCATCAAAAAAACCCTATCTACAACCCAGTTCCACGCTCTAGAAGGCCCAGAAATATCCTCTTGGAGTAATCTTTTAGTTTTAAACTGTTAATTTCCTTTAATTCTCAAATTTAATATCAAAAAGTATGTTCTCACAATAAAACTTGCAAGGAGCCATACCCCCACACCCTTTCCACCCCAAATAGCAATAACTAAGCATCCTGACACACGCCACCTCATCCACCCAGCCTCTCGCAACCGAATTTTGCATCATCATCACCCGGACTCTCCACCTTCCGCTACTGTGACGTCACCACCTACCCACCCACTCCTACTCCGTAGACTCCTTCTGATTGGCTGCCACTTCGCCGGTCTACTTGCCACTGCAATCTCGATTCATCCCAGCGTCCGCTACCAGACGTAGAACATCTCCCAGGTCCACCGCAGAGTGCAACGCCTTCCTGAACGCCAGGTCACTATTCTACCTAACAGGACAGGGGAGGGGATAAGCTCCTGGCGGAGCTAGGTGCCCTTTGAACTAACACTTATACGGCACTCAACTGAAAGCAATGTGAACATTTTTATCAAGTTCTAACGGAGGTAAATGCCCCTTGACCGGGGCTAGGAACTCCGATAAAAATGCTATTACGTACCACCGTTGGGGCCCGTGCCTGCCACAAAGTAAAACAAGAATGTAAATGTAGTAAATAAATGGCTGGCTGGAGCGCCATCTATGTACATTCCGCAACATACACAAAAATAAGCCAGATCTTTATCTTTTTTCCTTAATCAAATATGATTGCGAAAAAGGCAGGCGTAAATATTTATAGCTACAATACGAGCGGTTTGAGTTTCATTTCAGCAATGAAATATATTATAGTAAAATCCGTGTAAAAATTTGAGAAATTAAAAATAAAAATATATGAGATGATAAAAAAAAGAATTCCTTGAACTTTATGTAGTTAAAATTATTTTCTCTCTGCAATATTTGATATTTATAACAAAAGCCTCAAAATTTCGATTACTTTTTAATTATTTTTTTAACTTCGATTTACACATTAAAGCCTCCAGAGTATACATCTGGCAAATTTCTTATTTGCAGAGCAAGCTATCTTGGCTGAAAGCTACACGCAATACGCATACACTGCTATAAAATGTCCTTTAATAGTTAAAAAAACACTGGATCATATTATGTTTCAGTTGGTTAAAAAATTGCAATTTCTTTAAAATTAGATTTAAAAAATGTTTTTAATCTGATATATTGAATAGTTTTATTTGTAAGGTATTGAAACCTATTGTCCATAAAGTGACGCAATTTAAGTCATCGCTTTAGTGCATCAAAATTGAATGCTTAAAACTGATTTTGCAGAAATAAAATTAGTAATAATTTAAATATGAAAATTTAAAGAAAAAATAAGGAGAAATCGTCATTTACACTGCCTCAGAACTCTTAGAAAGCTAAATCTTGCGCTAGTTCAGTGACCGTTCGATTATATTCGCTTCAAAAAATTGATTTTCAAATATGCAGTAATTTAGTATTCAGATTTACTTGACAGTGGTTGATCCCGTTTTGACCCAAGGTGATAGATTTAAGTTTTTGGCGGAATAATTTAGTTATATTTGGAGAATTTAATAATTTTATTTTTAAAGCATTTTCTTTGTTGGAAACCGCTGCAAAATTTTTAAATATATAGGAAGCAAAATAATTAATATAAAAAATATAGGTTTATGGAAAATAATTGTCCCGACTAGTCAACAACATGCCGATGTATTTTATGTTTTTTTTTTCCTTACTTCGCATGCGTTTATAGAATCTGACGTTTGGTATTTTGACTTGAAAAAATTAATTCCTGACATATATTGTTCTTCGTTGTTTCTTATGAGATATTGTATTTTCTTCATTTTATTTTCCATTTTCTTTCTATAATTTTTCAAAATTTAGGTATGTTGATCACTTTTTCTTATTTTATTATGTTCCTTTGGGTAAATATCTCTCATTTTAATGCGATCAGAAACTCAGAGGAAAAAAATTCAGGAACCACAAAGCTGCAAATTTTAGTCAAAAACGGAATGGCTGAATTTAAGCATATAAAATTATGGCAAGCATAAATCAGATCCTTTATACACATACGTTATCTTCTGACTGTCTAATAACTGACTTAGTATAAACCCAGCATAAAAGGAAATAAAAAACTGGTGCTTAGTACGTTATTAACTTGTAATAAAAATTGCATTGTTCATTTGCATCTTATTTCAGATCAAATTTAAGTAACTTATCTGCAAATATCGCAACTATATATATGTACACATTTTAAAACTAACAGATCTTTCAGAATTCTTACTCCTTACGTATCGTTGTTGTCGATTGCGGATTTTCAGTTCGTATGAAGTGGTACTTCAATCTTCTCGAAAAAGTGATTTCTTTTCGATGTTCAGCTTCGAAGAATAAAAATTCTGACAAATTAAAGAATTATCTTTACCCATTTCAGGGGAGAAATGCTTGAACTTCTCTGAATAGGACATTTCACTAATGTGCTAAATCCTTAAGAAATAATTTCGGTATTAAGTTTTAAAAATTCTTTTTATTCTTCAAATCAAATATTTTACGAAGCTCAGAAAATTTGGTGCCTTTAAACCATAAAAAAGTTCTTATAGAACAGAAATTAAGTTTAAAAATTGGGTAACATGTTTTCATGTTTTCAAAACAAAAAATGAGGTTTCGAGACAAAATATTTTTCCATCAATTATACCAATTCAAGTAATACGGTATAACAAAATTTTCAACGCAATTCAGAAATTTGATTAATTATTCATTTCATCTTAATTATTTGCTATTTTAATCATACGATTTTTATAGAGATAAAAAATATCAAAATATTTGATCCATTGTAAATAACTGAAAAAAAATTTAAGTGAAAAGTAATGACAAAACACAAAATAAAATTTCATACCTTGAGTCGAGTTATTTGGAGTTGAGATTCCTCGTATTTTTCTCTCCAAAATTTTATTTCTTGTTGGTACATTAGGACCTCCTATAGTAGGAAATTTTTTTTAATTGAATTGAAAAGTTTGCAAAAACTTTTTCAGGCCTGCATTAAGTCGCAGCTTAGATCTAAAACATCCAAACTGCTCCATAATTTCATAAATTTCAGATATTTATTTACTGCCTGTTATTTATCAAATGATTTGTGTTTGGTTGGTTGTATCCTGTTTGGAGTATAATGTCTTCACACAATGGAACACACTTTAAAATATTCTATAATTATTTATACGTATTGAGAGATTTATGGAACCTCGAACAAAGTTGTATGAACATGCTAATGCAACTGAATATTCGATATTGGATAACACTTCTTGTCCCAACAGGGCTTTAAAGATGAGGAATTGAAAATATCCTTCGAAAGTATTCGACATCAAACTAAAGTAACTTGAACTGGATTGATCAAGTGTAAGGAGTCCCGATCGCCGCCATCATCAATACATTGCATTAACATGCTTTCCCAGACTATTCCTGTACTGAAAGATTCCGTTTAACAAAAATTCAAATGCACAGCAAGACTGAATCAATAGTTTGGGGAATCATGAATTAAAGGTCGGATATTTTCACTATTGTGAAGGATTAACATATATCCTCTGATCGCCCTCTATTTATAGTATTTATATGATATAATCAAAATGAGAAAGTACCTAGAAGAATCATTGTTTCAAATTACTATTAACGTCAGCTAATTAATGTGAATGGGTTCTAGGGAACATGATGGTCAATATATTGCTGTGGTCATCCCCGAAGAGCGTTGATGGGGACATGTCTTCAGGAGAACAGCTCTGGTTCTGACATTGAGGCCTGGTGGTTCTGTATAAGTAGTAATGTCAGCTAACTGATACTGTGATTTTATGGTGAGGCTGTTAATCATCCTTTTTGAGTATCATTTAAACATTTTTGTAAAAATCCTTTTCTTTTGACGAACAAAGCAAATAACTACAACTCGGCTTATTATTTACAAAATAATATCACTGTTTATATTGAGGAATGTAGAGCTAGGATTTCTAAAAATACTTCAATTTTTTTTAAAGGAATTTAAAACTGCTACATACCTGCTTTAAAGAAGCTATAGTCTCCCCTGTGAAAAGAAAAAAAAAGGTCAAGTTTCTTTTTTTAAATTTAGATTTACAGTTGAGAAATTTAAATTAATGTGCCTCATACCGTTACTCAAAAATATCAATCGAAACCAAATAAATTATATTTAATACCAATCCAGTGAAATCCAATGACGCAAGTGCATAAGTATTCTGTATGGCATTAAATAACTGCTTTTTCCCTAACAGTACTTGAAAAGACAAAAGAAGGCAACATTAAAATAAAAATTTCTTTGGCAGCTCATATTAATCGATTTCCAAAGACCTGGCAGATCAGCTTTGTCTTCAAAAAGTGATGTGAAAAAGATGAAAACTAAATTGCTCACTTACAGCTAGCAGAAGGTTCCTGGGGTGGAGAGGTCATATCTGGTGGTGATTGTCTAGGTTCAGTAGTTTGGAGTCTTAATTCGGGAGATCGAACTACGACTGGTAGCTCGATTGTGCTACTTGGACCCTGTACTGGCTGAAAGAGAAAAATTTATAGGTTTTAATACGTTTCCAAATCACTATATCTACATTAATTTGCTTTCACCAGAAGTTATTAAACTAGCAATGCGACATAATGATGCTCGAGATAATTAGGGAAATACGGTTATTTACGAAGAAAATATTTCGACATCAACGCTTAGTGCAGAAAAATGCCTTTCGTATTCTTTTAAATTCTGAATGACATTTAAATAATTTTCTTTTCATTAAAAAGATGCTAAGAACTAGACAGAAACTAGAAAAATAGCAAATAAAATCTACAACAAAGACTCCAGCATTCAATTTTAAAATAAAATATTGTCTAGATGTGACAGAATTGGATTTAATTAAAACGGTAATAAATAAGTCGCCGCCATACATACTTATCTACCAAATGGGAGTTTTTCTAAAGTTAAAAAACAGTATGGCTAAATATAAAAAGTAATTAAAAGTACTTACCATGTGTGAGGGACCAGCAATCGGGACATCTGTAATGAGAGAAATAATTATTTTGCTTTCTTTTATTTAATAGTTAAGAAAAGAAAAATAATAATTAGACTTACGTGAAGGCCCAACAGGAGGTGAAGATGATCTATGTTTTTTTCCACCTGCAATTATGA
The DNA here is from genome assembly GCA_026289955.1 of Argiope argentata. NCBI lineage: Eukaryota > Metazoa > Arthropoda > Arachnida > Araneae > Araneidae > Argiope > Argiope argentata. Next base: position 1,769,873 of record JAOUZG010026324.1, on the reverse strand, counting down.
AAAAATTACCATTGTCAGATACGGTTAAAATTCTTTTGGTACTAAAATAGGAATAAAGGGTATTAGTTGCAAATCATATTTAATATGGAATTTTAAAGCAAGAATATAGTGTTTTAAATATTGAACCATCTAAAGATTTTATCTTTGGAATATTTTGTAGCATGTATTCAGAAACTGGAAGACTTTAAAACGAATAATATCAAAGCGAAAATCATTTAATACTCTTGTTTTCATAATTAATGGGGGAAAACTCTGAATATTATTTAAGTATAGTAATCAGAAGGTCTCCACGATGTGCATAGAATCCTATTGGAGATACGCCGTCATGGAGCGAATGGTCAGAGAATTTCAAAGTCTCACTACTGAGGTAAGAGCTATTTGTAGCAAAGTGGATGTAAATGCACCAGTAGGAAAATACCTACGAAAAATATATGCTGCAGCCAACAATATGCATTACCTGAAAATAATGGAGAATTTGCTTATAAACTATTTGTGGGAACAGAAAGATGCAAGAATTTTTCTTTAATGATTCGATGATCTTTAAAGACTAATAATTATCAACCGATGTTGCAGATAGAGTTTGAAACTGGCTCTTGAATCGCTTTCTACTGAATGCTTTGATGGTGGAAATGGAATTCTTTCTAACCTGGAAAGTTGGAATGGAGAGGTGATCATTTTTTTATGTCGATATGATAGCTTTTAATACTTAACTTTGATTCGTTATATCAACGTGCCCTTTTAAGGCAACACTAGGGCTATTTTGTTACAAACCTTCTATTTTAGAAGTGCAATCAGGTGACGAGGACAATACTTGAACTTGCACTTCCTCCCCGAATTTCCTTACTACACCACCGGGAGGACATTTGGCCCGAAGGATTTAATGTGTACCATATCCGCTCACGACAAGTTTTCGAAGGAATCGGGTCTCGAATCTGAAACTGTGGCCCGATGATAAGAAGAAACCTTGAGATGAGGCCACAGCGGCTCAGGCAGTTTACAGAGAGATGCCGAGGAATCACTTATTGGTTTTTCAATAGATTTAACACTTTGAGATTTCAGTTTCCAGTGTAGATTATTTTGATATTCCTGGCGATAAGAAGCATATTGGAGGAAATTGGTACTGTATTGTTTCGCTGTCTAGGTTAATTTAAAAATTGAAAGAGTATAATGTGATTCAAGTAAAATAAATAAATAGAGCTTACCTTCCTGGTAGTGGAAAATCGCCCTCACTGAAGGACCTGGAGGGAGAAACAATTTCAATTACACACTCTTGAAACTTGTGTTAGGGTGAATTTCAATAATTTATTGAGAATGTAGGCAATAACGTACCTTCCAATGGTGGTGGTATTTCAACAACTGATCTACCAGTTGTACGGTGAGGCTCAAAGGTGATTGGTGGAGCAGATGGGTGGGCAGCTCCACTGGCTTTGTAGGCCAGCTTGCCAGTTCCTTTTTTTACATATTTAAATGGTCCCTTTTTAGGAACCTGAAACGAAAAGTTTAACAGAGTTATTTAGAATATGATTGCTATAGTGCACAGTAGCCTAACAGATTTATTCAAACCTAAAAAATAATTTATAAAAAATATTGAATGAAATGGAATATTTATTGAAAATAGATATAAAAATATTGTATTTCTGCAAAGTAGCATTCGAGATCAAGATTTATCTAAATTAAATTATCTTCAATGAAAATTTGATAAATATTAGTCTAACTAACATTAAAATCATTTCTGGCAATAGTAAGTTGATACTTTTTAATTATAATATCAAGAATCATATCCGAGATCCTAAGTAAAAAATAATAAATAAGTTTCATTTTTTATACGCGTAGAATGTACATATCTTAATGTTTTCAATTCCTACAGTACCAAATTTCCTCATATTAATGTGCTTTGGTGTTAATACGTTTGGAAAGTTCGACTCCGCACATCCTCAAATTCATTTTACTGGTAAAAATAATTGAGGACTATTATTGCTAGCTAATTTTATAATCCCAGCAGTTTCACATTCTAATTGTTTTTAGAAAATACTGAACTAAAGTTTTTTTCCATAGAAAAAAATATTTTGTAGAAGAAAAATTTTGCATTAAAAAATATTTATTAGCGGAGAAACCTGTGTTCATGAATCATCTGTAAGAGCATTTCCATTTGAAGCAAGATAGGGGCTGACATATGACGAGCTTGGGAAGTTGAAATCATGGTCAGATAATGAGTCTGGCACTTGAGGAAGCAAATCAGATTTCCGCACAATATCAGAGGATGAAAATTAACTTACAAAATGTCTATATAAAATATTGGATCTCAATAAAACCGTTTTTCAAATTAAGCATCCTCTGTTTTCGAAACTGATATATTAACCCCAAACTTTAAAAGAAAAGTGGGCAATACAAATTTATTTTGTCAATTTTTGCAGTATGCGTACAATAAAATATAAGCATTTCACAACAGTTTTTTCCCCACTTTTTAACGATAAAGGCATTATGAGGAAGCCTCACGTCAAAAACAAATCTTAGAAAACTCGTGCATTTATACAAAGTACTGTAGATACAGGTTATAATGAAAAAAAGATTTTTACTTCTTTTAACAAGGAAAAACATTCCCTTCTAACCAACTATCCGGTGTGCATTTTATGCAATGGCATATTTTTAACCTGTATTTTAACGCTTCTCTTCGTGCTGCAGTACCTACAAAATTATATTTGATATTTCATTTCCAGTTAATACGAGATCCGATGAAATATGTACCGAGTTTTGGTATCTCGTACAGACTCTCAAAAGCATTTCACACAATCGATATGATTTCGCACAATTGCGAAAGGAAACCAAGTGAAGAGAGTCCAGTTCTTTGCGAGAAGACATCCGTTTTGTTTGGTTGCCATATTATAAGCAGTATAAATATTTATATATTTACAGAATGAAAATGCATATACATCATTTTGCTTCCACCCCTCCAAAAAAATCATTGTTAATTTTTTAACTGGTGAAAAATGTTACTGGAAAAAATTAAATTACATTAAAAATTGCAAATACCAACTGCTCTTGTTTGATTTTCAAAATTATTTTTCACTCTAGCATTAGTTATTAAAAACTCAAATTCATTAAGGAAATAAAATTTATTTTCAAATATAAATGCAATTTCCGTTTTTAAATTCCCCTATAAAGTATATAACAAAACGAATAAATTACTTAAATTGTTAATTTTTAGTTCTTAATCATTATTGTCACACAGGATCCAGTTGATGCATTTCAATAAGCTGATTCATATACAAAGTGAATAAAAAAATGAAAAATATATCGAGTTTTATTCGTTGTTTATGGGAACACATGGTAAAATTAAGTTCTGAAACTTGGATATGATTTCTTATCAAAAAGGGGATGACAACATAGGCTGTCACGAAAATGAAGAGGAGCAAACTCTACAGCTATCAATTTTTTAATTTGTGTGGAAATTTTTTGTAAGTCCATCTTGTAACATATCAAATACTGCAAACAATAGCGTCGTTTCTGCAATGTGTTCATTTACTTTTCGACATATATCCAATCAATGCTATGTTTGCAATTTCAAGTTTTGAATACAAGTATTTAATAATACCTCAGCTAAATTCATAATTATCATTAAAAAATTAGTAGGATATCAATGTATGTATCCCTATTCCAGAATAAAAATTGACAGATGAAACAACAATTTGGATAAATTATGTTTTACACTTGGGAAACCACAAAAAAATATCTACCAAAATATTAAAACAGTTCAGCATTTCTTTTAATCGATATATTACAAATGATACAATCCGAAACTTTTAATAGTTCGCTATGAAAACAATTTGCTATTAAGTTTAACATGATGTCCCATTTTCTTAAATGCGTTTCTTTGTTGTTCAGTATTGATATATTTGCAACTTAAGCAAATGATGCATTGCATTTATTCGCAGGGCACTTTTTAAATTTTTTTAGAAAGGTAAAGATTTTTTTCAATGACCTTAAACTCATAGCTTAGCCTCTGAAATGTTAACATATTTTAATTTTTACTAATATTATGGGCACTTGTAAAGCAATTTTATTTAATTTTTTTTTTGGTTAAGTACGGAGTATTTGGTATGCTATTTTTAACTACTCAAAGTGTGATAATTTACTAGGAACGCGAATAACGAAATCTTCAATTCAATGCCTTTAACCTACTTAACGATTGTACAATAGTGAAAAGATGCATTTCATTCTTATTGCGTGTTTTTTGACGGTACAAAGAATTCATTCTATAATGCTTGGAGTATCCATAAAACATTCAGAGTATCATCTGACAATTTAAAATCGTAAAATATCATGTAACAAAATTAGAATACAAAAGAAAGCGTAACTATTAAAAGTCTTTTTTAAAGATCACTTCATTTATTAGTTTTTGCATTTCTGCTGTTCTCTATTAAACAAGCGATATTTTAGTTTCTGAGTTTAGATTCACAATCTATTAAAGGTTCTTTAGGTTAAAAAAAACTTTTTCTATTGATGTGCATCAAGTTATAGCATGTTATCAAACGGATATTTCCGGAAAATTATGTAAATGGTCAGGAAATAAAAATTATATATTCAAGTAATTTCGGGTAGTCTTGTTTCGTTTAATTTTGAAGAGAAATGTACAATTTATAGTTAGTCAGGTTTTAATAAGAGGTATCTTGATTTAAGACAAGTGCTTAATAGCTAATAACAGATAATAGCAAAATAAAATCAAAACAGATGAGAGAAATTTAAAAATCTTATAAATTAAAAATACAGTCGACGCTCGAGTATCCGTCCCAATGTTCCGGAAGTTCAGGCCGGATAACAGAAAAGCCGGAGTTCTTACAAACTTCTTTCTTTACTCACCAATAACAGAATAAAAAGATTTTATACTAAAACTCGTATTTTCTCATTTCTTATTGAGTACTGAGCCCTCCATTGATCTCAAGAAACATAGAATGTGAACTCAGCCAGGTGAATCCTAGAAGCAAATGGCGATAAGATTTCGAGTTAAACTATAAGGCTCTGTACTGGTTATACATGCATATACAGTGCGCAACACGTTTCAAAAATTTATTCGAAGAAAAAGTCAAAGGACAAACTGTTCACATTTTTAAATAATTTTTGTAATCTTCACAATGGAACACAAAAAAATATTAAGGGTGCCACAAGGACAATTTGCGATTACAGTACGTACTATGCAGTTATAGTCAGGAACAACGACGGGAATTGGGGCCCTTCACACATTAGCAAAACAATGAGCAATAAGCAGAACGCTACTTATTTCCTGCCGCAACTTGTGTGTGTGTGTGTGTGTGTGTGTGTGTGTGTGTGTGTGTGTGTGT
>JAOUZG010026324.1:1747443-1764527 GCA_026289955.1 Argiope argentata | reverse complement strand
GTGTGTGTGTGTGTGTGTGTGTGTGTGTGTGTGTGTGTGTGTGTGTGCGTGCGTGCGTGCGTGCGTGCGTGCTTTGCACACCGCATGTAGAAAGGTCTTCTAGATGCTAAGGCTTTTAAAGCCTTGTCAATTTTGCCAATGCAACCCCTTGCCTTCCCCGTTTAATTACGAGGAAAGAAAATGAGCCCGGATAGTACGGAAGCGGATACTCGGGAGTGTACTGTAGTCTCAAGTGGAAGCTAAAGATATAAACCAGTAACCAGTTATATTAACTTTTCCTTCCTGTATATCACGCCAAACATGAATTTTCCTTCGGTATATTGATATTAAAAAGGTAACATTTTAAATTAATAGGATAAATTTTTTCCTCACTCAAACGTACTTACGGATAAAATGCTTTGTTACGCATTATAATTTGTTTCGTCTCGATGCCCTGAGCAATTAATTTATACGGTTTCTATAAGTGTAAGATATTGAACGGTATTTCAACGACGTTGTTAGATATTGTGGTTGGACAATATTGAAAGAATAGGATCGGATAATCAATCGTTATTTGAGGATCGTATAACAGAAGAGTTTATGCGTATATGAACTGAAAAATGCAAAAATTCACTATCAAAGATTCTGCAAATTCGTAAAATTTTAAATGTGCCTATAATAATCAAAAAATATTTTTTATTGCCTCTTATAATATCCCGCAGATCATTTATCATTATAAAGCGTCTTAAATTTAATTAATTGAAGCACACTTATTGAAATATTTTCAAGTATTTAATCAAATAATTTCATGGGTTCAAGAATTTCGAAATATTTTATGTAGTTTTCTTCCTAAAAATAAAAGTTTGAATTTTTTTCTCTATTTGCATGTTTACAATTTAAGGTTTCAGAGAATAATGGATTTAAAAGTTTGAATATTTTTGCATTAATTGTGAGTGAAGGCTTATAATAAAATTGTACACGAGTCATCTCTGCGGTACACATTTTTATGGTTACTAGATGTTCATTAAATTAACATTTTTTAATAAAATTATCCTTCAAATAAAGTAATAATGCATTGTTCCAAATTTTTAAATATTTGTTTTTTCCCGTAAAAAGAGTTGAAACAAGTTAATCAAAATTCTGTAAAATTTACTAATTCTGCTGGCAGAGTGTGATATTTAAACCAATATCACAATTTTTCTAAAATGCTTGTTGCATTTTATTTATAGCAAGTGTAATATGTTTTAACTGGAGCATGAAATCGTTTCATAAATCTCCTGATATATAAAATTCGATGGAAAAACTCCAAGATATGTAAAAAATTTAAATTCCACATAAAGCAAAATTAATGCAATTTAGAGCTTTTTGTATGCTTTACAATAAAAGATCATAAAAAATTAAATGTAATTACAGCAGGAAATCTATATACAGTTTCAAAACATGAGGATGAATATGAGGAATTTGAAAAAAAAAATTTATAATATACACAGATAAAAGCGAGACAATTTAAAAATTTAATTTTCAGATGCCTTCTATGATATATACTGCTTCTGTGGAGTAGTTATAGATAATCAATTCACATAAAATGCAATCAATATGAGAAAATCACTTAAGAAAACAATTTCAGCATAAAGGTAAATGTTACTATATAATATATGCATATAAAAGTAAGCCAGTGGTATATCTTAATCATGGAATATAAGTAAAGGTGAATATGTATTTGAGGAGGGCTTTCTTTTTCAATCGATTGAAAATCAAAATTTTATTGCAAAATCGGCAATATATTCACAAAATCGCAAAGTAAATATATCAGATAAAAAATTTGATATATTCAGTTAACAGATATTTTGGGTTATCACGTTAACAATCTTTCTAAATGTACAAATCAACAGTTGTTTAAATCCTTGCTGAATCTATTCCCAGCATTAACAGGCACCGACACTATGCATTTTAAACCTTTGTAATCAGTTTTAAACATCTAAGTTCTGTAGTTTTGTTAACTTTATTCAAATAGCTGGGCATAAAAATTTCTTTTGAATATTTAAACCAATTAAGCAGGTTTCTATTGAATTTTGAATAAAGACTATATACCAAATTTCGATCGTTTAGTTCAAACCGTTTGAGTTTTCAGCACAGTCAAACATTTTCCAAAAAAAAAAAAAAATCAGATTTAAGGAGGTTATGAACGAAGATTGGTGAAAAAATCAAGTTTGTATTTTGTGACAATCTCAATAACTTGTCTTTATTTTTTATATGAGAAAGAATAAACGAGTCATGAGTAAATATGGATTTAAGATATTTTTAATGTATACTGTCAAAATTGTATTCAAATCATGACAACGATTGTTTTCAATGATTGGAATGCTTTTACTGTGATTTGTTGTTCTTAATAACGTCAATGGCCATTATTAAGCACGCTGACGGATGTCAGCGATTTTAAGCCGAATGAGCCTCTCTTGTTTTCGAAGTAACGCCAGCTTGGGCTAAGGGTAAGACTTAGCTACATACTCATCACATTCGCTTACACATTCTCTTTTTACATTGGGGTACATTCACACTACTCACTGTTAGTACATATAAGAACAACCATGCCCTAATCGAGACTCGAACTCAGGACGCCCAGATCACGAGGAAAACACGCTACCTCTGTGCCAGGACGCTGGATCTCTATACTTTAAATAGAAGAAAGAATATATGAAAGGCAATATGCGCATAAAAAATAGTCGCCCATCAGTCAGAGGAGTGTAGTCTTCTTCAATCTCATCTGGTTAATTGAGCAAAATATACAAACTGCGAGATCTCGTGTTCAATAACCTCCACTTCAAAAACGATTCGACAACCATCAGCAATCAAATAACTTGCCATTACTTTTTTTATGGATTTTCTTTTATATAATAGGAACAAGATTTTTTTAGCATTAAGTTTCCTTTCTTAATTTGTCGTTATTCTTTATTCTATTGTTATTTACTCAAAATCAAGGATTTGGAAGACTAGGGCACCTTAAATAAATCTTTTTTATACAAAGTATAAACAATAAGAAGCTCGACATACCTTTTGGGGGTCTGTCTTAGGCGACCTTTTTCCATTTTTTCCATCTGTAAGAAAAATATTTTAAGAAATCTAAAATTATAATATAAAGTGCACTTAATAATCTTTAATAATAATATCAAGGGACTATTAATAAAATCCAATTAATATACTTATGATACAAATTGACGTTGAAATGCAAATGAGATTCACAAGTAGGATATGCTTTAGAATCATTTAAAATAATCTTGTTGTGAAGATTGTAAAAGGGGAAATAGAAATCATAACAATATCAGAAAATATATTGAAAAAAAAGTTACAAAAATGAACAACATACGACGTATCGCAACTATTTTTGTCCATAAAAAGACTTGTGACTCCTAACTCTTCTTTTACCCTTTCAATACGAAGGTTTAATGTCCACATCACGACATCGAAAATATGGTGAACCGTTTAGATATAGAGTTTCACACATCAACCAAAATGGATTTTCAACTCATTATTGCTGAAAAGAACTGTCTTGAAGAGATATTGAGACTGTTTTGCCAGAGTGAGAGTATAATGATGCTTAAACTACATACGGCAAATATGCTGCATCAATTTAATTCAGAAATCCGTAGGAATAATCGAAACTTTTTTCAAACCTTTTCTGCATATTTCCTGGTGAATGTAATACCCCCCCCCCCGCTGAATAATTAATGTGGTCTAGGAAACCATGAGTGGCAACATTTTTATTTTCAGATTTTTACCGTGCTTATTTTGAGTTTTGCAGAGTGGTAGCTAAAAATAAAAAGTGTTTCTACCTACATATACGAACATTTTTTTCAAATAGTAAGAATCAAAATTTGGCAGAGAACTAAAATTTTATAAGCATAATTGCATGTTTAATTTTATATTTTAAGCCATTGTACCTCTGTCCTGAGCGCGCAACAGCAAGTACTGACAGGCAGTCAACACTTGGATGGACTCTAACCAGGAAAGCTCCGTTTAAGCGTATTGTTTTTTAATTGAAAAAACTACAAATTTGGAGAAAAGATCACATACCGAATTTCACCATTCTAGACGTGTAGGGGGTTATCGTGTTCATAAATTTAAAAAAAAATTCCAGAAATGTTTATTTATTCATTCGTATATGAAGTAATGTTTGACAACGGACTCTAAAAATTCTCCACGCGTTTTTACATGCGTTGGTTTGGGTTTAATTCGACAAAATAAAGGTAAGAGGAAAGATAAAAGTGAAGTTTACATTTAAAACTATAGTAAAACACCATTACTCGTCGGTTTATAATACTTAAAACATTGCAGATAATTAGTAATACTGACGGCAAAAGGTACTAATGCACGGTTAAATACTTTCGAGCAATTTTTATTTAGGGACAAATATCAAATTAAGCACAAATGGAAAATTCTGTTCTTAAAATTTGGACACAAATTTTACAGAATAATGATATTTTATGCCAAAACACTTTTATGCGTCATTTAATTTTTGACAATATTTCAAGATTAACTACAATAGATAATCCAGCGTTCATTCTATTTAAAATGTTTTATCTTTGCGTTAATTGTTATAAATAATGGATGCCTTAAAATACAAATATTTTTAACGTACGATATTTTATATATTTTGATATTTAAGAAAATATTAATTTTTTCTACTTAAAAATTAATTTTTAAATATATTTCATAAAATGATTTTCACATTTTTTGATACTGCTTCTGAAAGCAATTTTGTCTCTTAAACTAGCTATATCAATGAGCAATTGGGATTTAAAATAAAATGCGGTAAAAAAATGGCAACACTCACACATGGAAAAAAAATTGGACGAAAAAGTATCTAAAAAGGGGAAATTAAGGTCAAAGGGGAATCCGGAAATTCGTCTCACCCCATAATGACATGGAATCGTCACAAAAAGACCATCTCAGGCGGTTAAAACTAACTGTATACACAAAGAGAGCATTATAATTGTGAAAGAATTCGAACTCAAAATTGAGGAATCTATTTCGTTTCCCCTTCAATTTGAGAAGCATTTAATTATTTGCTCGAATATAACTAAAAACGTCTTCAAGCTAGAACGGGTCAAATTTGGTGTGTGTGTTTTTGCGTCAGAATTTGCTGATTTCTATAAAATTTGGAACGAAATCTATTTAGAGGAAAGCTGTCTTTCCGGCTTTCTGATTAAAAAGGATCGTAATAATTATAAAAAGTAAAGCTCTAAATAAAGGAAGCTTGATATATATATATTAAAAACGAATACATACACTTGAAATACGAATTTATTTAACTTCCTAATTAGATAACTCATCCTATTTTGGTAATTTATTGTTAATTTGATTTTTAAAATAATATATGGAGCATTTCGGATACCAAATCGTTTCATATTGATTTTTTCGTATTTAAATACTTAATTCTGTGGCTTAGTTGCAGACTTGAAAATAAAAATTCAGTCATTCTATGCGCTTGCCAGACACGTCATTGTATGCGAACATATGCATACATATTTAGTTATATCAACACCTTGTTTAGAAACATGAAGGTTCTCTTTTGAAGTGAACCGTATAATTTTGAACATGTGATAGGAGGCGGATTAAATAATTGAGATTCGGATAAAAGAAGCTTTCAATCAAAATCGTCACCTCTACGATGGAATTCAAACGTTTTTTAGAAGTAATTAAAAGTGAGCTATAGTGAGTAGTTATAAGAAATGAGAATTTCCCAAAACTTGTTCGGAAATCTACAAAAATAAAACAGTTACTTACTTTTTGAAGATTCAGATCTTTGTGGGTCCATCTGAAGAGGTAAAAAAGAAGATAAATATTATAAATAACAGCTATAATTTATTTAAGACTTATGTAGTTTTTTAATTTAGAAACCTTATAAACCTTAAAAATAATTTTATGTTGAAATTCAATGATAATCATTTAAATAATATAAACTCTTTATGAAGTTATCATTCAGTCATTTAACTTTGATCATTTGTAAACTTTTAAATCGACTCTTATTTGTTTCTTGCGGTGCTAGAATTTTAACATTCTGTATTTGCATTTTTTATGACAATACAGTATGTTTGCAGAGAATTTTTTCGTCTCTTAACCCCTTGACATACGAATTTAACTTTCCTATTTGACAACACATCCTATTTGAGTCATTTATTGTTCATTTGATTTTTTTAATATATGGAGCAATTGGGATATTAAAGCACTTCGCATTGATTTTTGCGTATTTAAATACTCAATTCTGGGGCTTAAGGGCAGACTCGAAGCTAAAAATTCAGGCATTCAATGAGTGTATCAGACACGTCGTTGTATGCGAAGGGGTTAACAGAATTATATATAGAAATTTTTCCCCGTAGCTGAAACACCATCTTCTTGGTAGTTAAAGAGTTCAATATTATATATATATATAATCTAGAAATGTCCTTACGGGTGAGTTATTTATCGATTTGGATAATAATCGAGAGAGAAAAGTTAATTGCATATGTCCGACGGTGAAATCGAACTTCGTCAGCTACTATAAATAGGTCTTTCAATTTTACTTCATTATGATAGCTCATGGCCCCTAGACGTGTCATCAAGTTCAGCCTTCCACCATTTCCTTCTTTTAAGAACAATCGAAACAATTTATAACGAAAATTGAAAAGAAAAAAAACACTAAATTAACAACCAAAGGAAAAATTTCTCTTTACATTTTAGTACACAAAAAATTCGTATTCATAAAGCTGATTTTCTATTAAACCTTTGAATCGGCTCCAAAATAATGTATTGTACAAATTTTCAGTGGAGAATACATATTGGATATCAGTAAATAAACAATTCTTAGGATATTTCCTTCATTACTAATATTCTGTAGAATTTATTTTATTTTAACTTACTTTTACCTATAATGAAACATTTATTCCAAAGTAAGAAAGGCCGGAAACTATTATAAATCAAAAAGTATTCAAACAATTGTTAGGGTATTTCGCTGAATATACACAGATTCCAGTTTGGTTTGGCTGTTTCTGTTTCGGCACAATATTTTCAGCGCATTAGAAAATTAATTAATGTTCCCTTTTTCAGTCATTCAAATCAAAATTCGTACATAATTCCTCCATCTCATTGATAGTCAACTGTTTCCATCCAAATTATAGACCATTATAATTATCAACATCGTAATTAAAAGTTTTCAAAATTGACAGATTTTATTGAAAAGCTTGATCAATTTCTGGCAGTGTTTATATAATTTTAAATAAACATTTAATTTCTAGTTAATTTAAAATTTACAGTTTTTTTTGTGTGTGTGTTATATTCCTAAAACAATAATTCTTTAGGACTGAAGGGAAATTTAGAACTGTTGCACACCGATTTCACAAAAAGTGTTGCTTTGAAACTTTCCCAGCTTGCATGTTTTAGAGCTCCCATTTACCAGTATCTATTAAAATGGAAGCTAACCAAATCCTAGACCTTTTACAAGATGGAATCTCAACAATCTATAAAAAGGGAAAGAGTATAGAAGTCGCAACCCAGACAACAAGTTTTCAAACGCATATAAAGGAAAAGGATGAGGGACATAAAAACGATAAGGAAAAAAAATCACTTCTAGATAAGCAGTTATCAACAAACGTCGCCTTACTATACAAAGGTGGCTAAACTAAAAAATCAAAAAAAAATAATAACAATGCTTCTATGTCTTACAGAAGATAACGTCAAAACCTTGACTCAATTTTCAAGATAATAAGTAAAGAAGAACGGGGCCAATTTCAAGATCAGAGTGGTGCGAAAACTTCAAAATAACGGTATGGCTATAGTGTGTGACAAAGAGCAGGGAATTGGACCAACTGAGGAAGACAATCGAATCTAATGATCCTCTTAAAAAGAATATTTTTACGACCTGCTCAACGACACTACAAATAATGATGTCCAAACGGCTTTGAAAGCATACACTAATATGCAAGAAGATCTACGACTCCGATTCAAAATGAGAGGTGTCAGATAAGTAACAAGCCATTGGGTTCTGGAACCCCCCCCCCCCCGGTGAGGTTCTCCATAAGCTAAAACAGTTTAAAGAGATTCCTATAAGCAGCTCCATGAACCAGATGAGGGAATTCTTTCATATGAAAAGGTGCTCGACTTGTCAAGCGCACGGCACACAACCTTTTCAAAAGAGTGAAAGTTTACTACGGCATTTTGGGGTTATAGACTCAGCAACAAAACCTTCTAATCGGAGGATTCCACCTGCATTAACTGCTCCGAAAGCAACAGATTGAGAGGTTACTAACTTCAGCGAGCGGCACAGCGCCATCGACAATCAATGCCCCTGCTACCAAAAAGAGGTAGCAGTCTATAAAAAAAAAAATCAAGGGAGTATTATTAGTATAGACCCCAATCATTTCGAAAATTCTTCTTTTCTCTTCAACAATGGTCGGCAAAGGGCAGTTCTTTAGCATATACGCATTGGCATACTGTTTGCATTAATAAATATTTATTAAGTATAAAATTTAATTTTATTTAGTGTACTAATTTAATGTAATAAAAGTTTACTAAACAAGCTGATTTGGCCCCTAATTGTTTTAAAAATTTTTGTAATGTTCATATTTGGCTCTTTGGCTAATACGTTTGTTGACAACTGCCCTTCAACATCGCGACAACCTATACTTAAGGCCCACTAAAAATACTCCAAATAAATTTAGCAAGAGCTAAAGCATCCAACAACCAGCTTTGACAGCAAAAACGATTAAACCAGGTATCATCCTAGTTCAAGAACAATAACAATATAACAAAGAAATCCGCGGAATTCCAAAATCATGGAACACGTTTAGCTCCACAAACCAGAAGGCTGCTATTCGCATCCCGTCAGCCCAAATAAAGCCAGCTTTATTGGCAACAGAAGTCAACATGATAGTCTTAAAAATTCAAATATCCTCATATCCCATCACAATAATTTCTGCCAACTCCTCGCCACCACAGGATGTCCGTACATTTTTCCAAGATATCCACGAGATCATTACCAGCTTGCCGGTGGGAAGGATCATAATAGGAGCTGATCTCAATGGTACAAGTCCAATGACAACAGGAGTAATGAACTCAGGGGTTTTACTCAGCAAATAATTTATATATTTTAAACGAATCAGATGCTCCACCCACTTTCCAAAGAAATAACAGCTTTGGCTGGTCAGATCTGACCTTATGTTCCCAACCAGTTATCGACACTTCCATTAACTAGGAGGTTCTGGATGATATTTCTTTAAGTGGCCACAGATATATACAAACAACAATAGCATCCACTATAGCTAACCAATTTCTACAAAAGGCACAAGGCATGCCTTAAAAATCAACCACGTTTTTCTTAAAAGTACTTAATAAAGATATTTATTATTTAGAAGTTAAATAGCGGCAGCAAGAAATTCCAGAAAACTAAATGACGCCACAACATGCTTTCAAAACTCTAATATTAAAGCCTGTAACTAAACCTTCAAGATTAAAAAGCAGCTATTATTATCGAAATCGAAATAGTGGACAGAGAAATTAGAAGTACATAAAAAGAAGTCAGAGCACTATGAAGGAGAGCACCAGAAATTGAAAAGCAGTGGAGATATCAGGTCTTCAAGAAAGAAAACAGAGTACAAAATGCATATTAAGCAAGCAAAAAATACGAGTTGGAGAAAATTCTGCAGTACAATCTGAAATCCATACGGAAAACACTACAACGCCGCTTTTCAAAAATCAGTTTTCCCACCACAAGTCCCATACCTTATAAACAGTGAATAAAAAAAAAGTCTGAAAGAAGCAGCACAAACCGTCCTGAACCCGATTTTCCCATCTCCTGCTATTTCAATTAATTATCTTTTAAACACTTCGACGCAGCTACTTGACCCTCCATTTTTCCTCTAAGAAATGCCAATGGTAATAAATCATCTTCCTTCAGGTAAAGCTAGCGGTATTGATGTAATTGACAACCTTCTTATTAAAACAACCTACAAGCGCTTTCATAATATCTTTCTAATTCTCCTTAATAAGTGCCTGTAATTAAGTTGATTCCCAGATTCCTTGAAAATAGGAAATATTATTTTATTCCAGAAACAAGTAAATGACCAGAGACTAGCCTCTTCATCTCGACCCATTTCCCTCCTGACAACAATCGGCAAAGACAACTAGCAAAAGACGCAAAGAGAAATGGACAATCTTATATGCAAATAAAGCTTCCTAAACCACATATAAAAGCCATCCTCCGGAAAGACATGCTAGAAGAATGGCTAAGTATATTGGAGGTGGTGGTGATACATGCAGAAAAGATTTTTATATTCTGCATTCAGTCAACCTTCATTCTGCTAACTGGATTAGAGAGGATATTTTCTTCTCAGAACCAGGCCCTTTTCCTGCCTACCTTTAAAATTTTCAACCTGTCTGAGAAAGACCAGTGTATTTGTGGTGGGATTGGCATGGTGGGACGACATTTCATCACGCTACGGAATGTATCATCGCAATCTCTTGGCAAAAACCGTCACCAAGGCATGAAAAAGAATGGTTGAAAAGAGTTATCAGCAACCCCCTTTCAAGGCAAAAAAATCCACAGCGTAATTAAATTTATAAGTGAAAATAGAGATCTATGCTCGAGTTCTAAGTTCTCAACATCAAATCTCATACTCACAAAGACTGAGGGAAAAAACAAGCACCACAGTTTCCTATCGTACACTACAATCAGACAGAGCTTCTCTTCCTTTCCACTAGCCAAATTATTTTCCATCTGATTTCAATATCTGCATCCTCATCTAATTTGTCATAAAATTGAGGGAACACAAAATATATGTATATCCTAACACATTTTATAATGCAGCATATAATTGTTTCAAGTTATTTTTCAAAATCGAAAATCTCCGTAAATGGTTCATCTCACTGTCATATCTTATATGAATGTAAATTCTGTGTAAATGGTTTTGTTTCTGTTTTTTCCTAATGTGAATATTTTGATACTCAAATAAAATTTCTGTAACATGCCCACCAAACTGTGCAGTGACCACAAATTGGTCACAGATACCGGGGTATGAGATGGCGTTCTGTATGTTTTAGTGCATTATGAAAATGATTCTAAAGTCTAATTTTAAACAAAGTTAGGATATCAACATTCAGATTTAATAGAAGAATTTTCACTTCGAAATATTTAAGCGCAAACTATAAAAGCGTGTTATTAGTAAGACACAGAAATAGAAAAAAAACATTGTTACACTATGGCTACAGAATTGTCTTTTTGATATACATCTCATTAGTTAAGAACTCCAATCATTTGTTTGTGAAAAATTTCTTCCCAATGTGATTTTAAACTAATCTAAAAATTCCGTCTTATAGATTTTCCTTTAAAGTAGTTTTAAATAGTAAAAATTGGCATTGAAACCATTTGATTTAGTTAAAATATTTATAATCTAGTTCTAAATATAAAATTGTTAATATATATTTGAAAACATTGAAAAGGATAATCAATTTTATACATTACTGAGATTTGCAGTAAAAACATTTAGAATGATAATATATAAAAATATAATAAATTTTTGATGAAAAATTGCATAAAATGATACATTTTGCTTAAGAAATTTTTTAAATGCTACTTCCATTCGAGTTTGAACCCCCTCTCAATTATATGCCACCCAAAGCAATAAGCTGAGTGTCAGAACATTGGTGGTCTCTTAGAGTGAAGGGAAGGGGGAAAGAATGCCTTACATTTGAATTCAAAATGCATTAAAAGTAGAAGAAATTGATACGTCGAAAGAGGAACGATCACCAGAATCAAACATTTTACATTTTAATATCGATAAACATTGCTTTTCATTTCGCTAACTATTTGAAGTCATGATCTAGAAAAAATTCTATTATTCAGCTTTGAGCGAGAATTTCATTAAATATCCGAATAAAATTTTTAGCCATTATTAACAAGCTTCCAACATCTCTAGAGCTTAGTAATATTATCATTCGGTTTTGCAGCAACACAAGAATTGCTCGTGGCCAGACCCTCTAATTTTCATCGATGATTGCTTCTTTCTAAGATTCTGCACCATATCAGTGGAAAGGAGCCTGATCCCTGAAATAAGATTAGTTAACACCTCTCCCATTATACTATATGTGAAGAATCTACATTAGAATCAGGATTCAAAATTTGAACCTCCTGGTCAATGACCTGAAATTTTACCACTTGGCGCACACACAACCACCAACAGATTTGGAAACTCAAGATTTAGCGATCAATCCTACATAATGTCTGCATGTTCGTATATTAATCGGAAACAAGAACTGACACTTCAACAACAGAATGCAAAGATTTCCCGTTTTGGTTCAACTTGGTAACTGTCGTCTCACTCCCCTTCACATGTCAAAATTTCTCAGTAAATAGATACTATCTCATTTTCCACTCTGCTACAATCAAAAGAACAAACGAGCAAGCATCCCATTAGGTGGTGGTTCGAATCGCAAGCATCAATCACGGCAGTGAACGTGTTAAATGTAAAGGAACTTGATTTATTTGAAGTTAAAATAACCACAATACAATTTCGGATGTTTAAGAAATTCACATTTTTAAAAATAAGTTATAAGAATGAGTGAAAAATGATAATTTTTAAGTAAAAATTATAGGAAAAATATCTTTAACAATTTAATGGTTTTAATAAATGACACATAATTGGTAAGTAAATAACAAAAAGTGTAATTATTATTATTAAAATTTTAATTATTTTATTTCATTTATTAACATTAATAGGTAATAAAAATTTGATCCCGAATTTAATATAAATATCTGAATTAACGAGTATTTCACATTATGTTTATTAAAAATTCAACAAACAAGAAAGAAAAGTCGAATGAAAGAAGAATCTTAAGTTTCGGATCAAGTGCAATGCGCGCATCCAATTACTCACTTTACAGAACGCTAATAACTAAGAATCGAACGCATACACTTTCTATAAAAGACATAATTCAATCATTGGAAATAGGACTGAACACGGAGGTTTCACTTCGGCACTCAATAAATGGTTGTGAGAAATAATCCAATTAACCATAAGTTTGCATATATCGCCTTTAAAGTAACGAAACCTGAAGTTCACAAAGCTATTCCTAATAAATAATTCGCCGTTGATCATTAGAAGGATCATTTTATGCTACATATCGTGAAATCGAACAAAGATTTTGTGTTCAATTTTGATGCTTTTTATAGCCATTTTTCCCATGAAATTTCATAGCCCGAGTGAATATCTTTTAAATAAAAACGGGAATTAAGTGGAGCCTTTTCTCTGGATCAGAAACAAAGAATAGAATTTCTGAGATTGATTTTTTGAAGTTGAATTCAAAAATGGGTTAGTTTAAGTCCTCTTGTAATATCTCATAGACAATTGAACTTAAACGCACAAAAAGTTATATATCATTGCTTTTCAATATTCTTAACTATTTTCTTAAATTTGTAGAACAAGAGATGCTGAAATACATTTATGCAGAATATAAGAAATCGTTTATTTGTAAATAGTTTCCAAGGATAATTGGAAAATATGAAATTTTGTTTATTATGAAGCGAACTTCTTTCAGTTATATTACACCTCTCTCATTTCGAAATATATCAATGAAACATAACAACACCATGCATAAAATCAAACATGGTTAAGAAAAACTGAATAGAGAAAGATTAACCAGAATGTGAATTGCGTCATTTTTCACAGCATACGAAAGCAATCGTTACGCTAATAAAAAAATTACGGTTTTACTCAAAAATCAGAGCCAATACTTCATACGTTGTTGTGATCAATTAATAAAATTTTCAGCCATTTAAAATGGAACTTGTAATCATAAGAAAAAAACATACCAATATATTAAAAATTAACATTCGGAATTGTATCACTTTAATCCACCAATGGAAATAATTGTTAAATGATTGTATTAGATGTAAAGAAAATAATTCAGCAATACAATTTAAATAAAATGCACAGAATTAAAAGAATTGAAAATGAATATTGAATTGGAAAATGAATTTACAAAATTGTCTTTAGCTAAGAAAAAAAAATCAAGCATGAAATGTAATTTAATTTATCCTCTATGAGAAAACAGATATTTAATAATACTTACATTTTTAATTTCTTTAAAATAATTTGAATAACTATCAAAATAACACAAGCATAATACGCTTTCAACAACAACGCTTAGTATATCAATATGCAATGACGAGATATTTCGAAACAAGATACATTATAAATTTAAAGTAAACCTAAAAAAGAAAAGTGCTTCTGGCTACTTAATATCGTCTCCTTTCTCTTCATTTGGAGCCAAAATTCTAAGACGCATGGCGACCTATAATCCACAC
Organism: Argiope argentata; assembly: GCA_026289955.1. Taxonomy (NCBI): domain Eukaryota; kingdom Metazoa; phylum Arthropoda; class Arachnida; order Araneae; family Araneidae; genus Argiope; species Argiope argentata. The sequence continues at coordinate 1,750,216 of JAOUZG010026324.1, read as the reverse complement.
ATTTCCGTGCACTAAAATTGGTGGACGTCGAAAAATTGGAAAAAGCAAATAGAAAAATCAGAAAAAATTTAATTAATGAATAAAAAAATGTATCGGCGTCCAGACTTGAACTGAATGCCGCCAAAAAGGAATTAACAGCAACCTGTCACTCTATCAATCGTGCCGTGGATCTCCCGAACCATGTAGCAGACTAAGATTATCAATTTCTTTACCCAAAATGGAAATGGAATTGAAATCTGGCTTTGCATGCTCAAAGCTAAAAATATGGATGATTTCTGCTCAGCGTCAAGAGATCGACAGTAAAAATTTCAAATATAATGTAAATATTTTCACGGATATTTTGTAATCGGAGGAACAAAAATAGGTGGACTTCAGAGTAACATTTGAATAAATATATTTAAAAAAACAGAAAAAATTAATTTAATTAATAAAAAAATAAATTAAATAATGTGTCAGCTTCCAGACTTGAACTGAGGACCTCCAATAAACAAGGGAACTAAACCTGTCACTCTACCGATCGTGCCATGGACCCGTCGAACAAATCAGCAGACTAAGATTCTTAAATATTGAACCAAATTGGAAATGGAATGGAAATCTGGTTCTACTTGCACAATGCTAAAAATATCGACGATTTCTGTGCATGTTCTAGCGATAGACACTGAAAATTTCAATTATATATATATCATTATTTTCATAATTATTTAGTTTAGGAAGTACTGAAATTGGTGAACTTCGCAGAAAAATTAAATTAAGTACGTAAAAAATTTGAAAAAAAAATTGAATTAATGAAGAAAAAAATATTTAAAAAAATGTGTTGACTTCCAGACTCGAACTGTAGAACAGCAAAAATCTAAAAATATGAATCCATCACTTTATCGATCATGCCATTGATCAACCGAACAATCCAGCAGACTAAGTTTCTTAATTACTGTAAAAAAATTCAAAATAGGACGAAAATATGGTTCTATTTGCCCAATGCTAAAAATATGGATGATTTTTGCGGATGTCCAAGAGATCCACACATAAAATTTCAATTGTATATAACATAACTATTTTCTCAAATATTTTATATTCGGAAGTACTACAATTGGTCGACTTCGTAGTTACATTTGAATATGTACGTAGAGAAATCAGAAAATTTTAAAATTAATTAATAAAAAAATATTATAAAATACGTATCGGCTTCCAGACTCGAACTGAAGACCACCAAAATGCAATCTATATCAACCTGTCACTGACGCGATTGCGCCAGGGAACACGCGAACAACAAGGCAGGCAAAGATTCTTAACTCCCTCAACCAAATTTGAAATGAGATGACTACACTATACTAAATTCTACTTGCACAATGCTAAAATGATGGATGATTTCTGTGCATTTCACTTAAAATTATACACTTAAATTACACTTAAGGGTGCAATGGACGATGAAAATGTAAAAAATCGATGAAATTTGCTATATTTTTATTTTGATCTTTTATGTATATTTAAACTGTAAGTTATCGTTTGGAAAAAAAATTATTTTGATATCTTAATTAGTTTGCTCAATATCAGCGTTTTGTTATTGTTATAAGGATGCCACACCCACTTGTTTTCATTTGGACAGCTGCTGTAAAAAGAGTTTCGTTTTCCTCCAAGCGCTCTAGAGTATTTAATTTTTAATTCTGACTTTATGCTGTTGTTTTAGCTTTGGCAGATGTTAAAAACTTCTACTTTTTCTTTCTTTTATTGTTTGTTTTGGTTTGTTTATTCGTTCGTCGTATATTTCATAACTGCAAACAAGGTCAATCTTCAAGTTTCTCTTCAAGCGTTGAAGCATTTCAACATCTACTAATTTTTTTTTACCACATTAAATTGCTCTGACTTTTTGTACCTCTTCTTTCCATTGGAACTGCTGGAAATGTTCTAAATCTCATCAGCGGACTCACTGCAGCTTCATTCAACTGATTGAACAGACTTCATTAACTGTTAACCGACTGAAACTTCAATTTGTTTTTGTGCGTGCGCGCTCTCTTGTGTTTAATTTATATTTTGTTCTACGTATTTGAAACAGGGGATAACAGCCACTGTTGCTATAAATCCCAATACCCTACTCCTTTCAAGAATTCAAGTATATTTCATATTCGAATTGCTCGTTTTAGTTTCTTTGAAATTAGATACAAAAGCAGTTCTATTCATGGTTAAAATTAAAATTTACTCTATTTTTAATTATCTTTTTTTGTTTTTGTTTTTCTAAATTTTGTTTTAAAAAGAATTTAATCAGTTTTCACTTCCAAAAGCCTAATAGGTCGTCCAAATAAAAGCAGACAAAGTTTGAAAATGCTAAGATATGATGGACAAAGAAATCATTTGATTCATAACCAAGCAATTCTAATGACATTTTGGAAGTTTCTACCAAATGCAATAAACCTGAAATATTGAATTCATCATCTTAAAATTGTGTATAATAGTTACATTGTTCTGTGCAAACACTATAGTATTCTTTTTTGAAGAATATTCTTTGTCATGAATTTCAGGAAAAATTTCTTCAAATAATTTAAGCAAGTTTTTTTGTTTATTCTTCAAAAATGTGTCTATCCTGTGCTAAATATGGTAAAGAATTTGGTTCTGCATTTAGGGAGGAACTTACAGAAAAAAAATCTTTGAAGTGAACAACAAAGTTCTAAAGCCCTTCTTTTCTCGACAAAGAAAATATATCAAAATTTGATTGCTGATTTATTATAACTCAGAAAAAAATAGTTAATCATATAAAATAAATTGTATCTTATAAGCATGT
>JAOUZG010026324.1:1715629-1747043 GCA_026289955.1 Argiope argentata | reverse complement strand
AAAAAAATAGTTAATCATATAAAATAAATTGTATCTTATAAGCATGTATCATATTGCCATCATATAATAACAATAAAATGAAAAAAAAATTCAAAAAATCAGCAAATGTCAAATTAGAAGAAAAACATGGGGATATAATTTATGCAGCAGGTGGATTTTGATTTGCTTCAAAATTTGAATGTTTATGGCTGCATATATAGTTTAAAAATGTTATATGAATATAAATTAATCTTTGTGGATTATTAAATGTTATTAAACAAGTCTAATTTTTATTTGAACTTTTTTAATTGAAAAAAAGGAGTTGGTTTTGCTACACCAGAAATATTTACTTTATATGTTTTAGGGATTCTTACAAATATATTATAAATCTATGGATGTATATATTGCAAAAAATAAACAATTTTTTTATAAACATAAATATTTAACATATTTAAGTTGTTTCAACTATGTTTCTGGTCTGTAGAAACCATTGAAATGTATTTTTAGCTTTTTCTCAAAATGAAATTTTATGATGCTGTCCAAATTTTCAAATACTCCATGCGCATTATATTTTTAGTTACAACTCTGAAACTTTTATCTTATGCTGTATGAACATATGATAATATAATTTTGCATTTTAAGATAAATTATGTGGTTTATATTTTTTTATTGAAAATCTCAAGTAATATTATTGCATTGATTTTTTAAAAATTTTGAAACAAAGTCAATAATGCCAAGTTTAAAAAGAAAAATCATATTTTGAATTAATTTAAACATGCAAAATATTTTGTAGAATTAAAAAATGTATCTGAAAACACTGAAATAGTTCATTTATGTTCTATTTTTATGCGCATGGAACAATTTGAAATTCTACAATATTTTCATTTTTTAAAAATATTTTTCTAACAAAATTAAAAAGTTATCAATAAATTTTGATGAAATTTTTATTGATGCATTAGATTGATAAAATGCATTTACCATGAAAATTTCAAAACAATACCTCAAAAATTGAGAAATTTTGGTTTCAACGTCCATTGTACCCTTAAAATTTTAATATATGCATATTTAATATATGTATATCGCATGTACAAGCGATCGACAATGAAAAATTCAATTATATATCCGTAACTCGGAGGGATACAACACTATGTCCATTTTCATAACTTTACAGAAGAGAAGTTTTAAACTTTTTTTTAAACAAGAGGAAAAAGGACATGGTCTTCTTTTAAAATAAGCTATATCCATTAATAACTTATTTTGGACATAGTGCTCTATCCCTCTAGGAAATATGAGAAAAGCTGATTTTAACTCTGTAATGATGTCATTTTGGAAAAAAATGGACATAGTGCTGTATCCCTCCGAGGTACAGATATATAAATATTTTCTATAGAACTTACCAAAATTGGTAGACTTCGTCGAAAAATTAAATTAACCATGTAGAAAAATCAGAAAAAAATCAAATTAATGAATAAAAAAAATATTAAAAAGAATGTGTCTACTTCCAGACCCGAACTGAAGAGTTCCAAAAAGCAATGGATATCAACTTGCCACCCTGTTGACTATGTCAATGATTCCTCGAATTGCTCCACCCGATAAAAAAAATCGCAAGCTGCGTAGCTGACGGCCTTGAGACACAATTTATACTGATCAAAATCAATAATGATGACATAGAAAACCATAGTATGGAATCTATTACAAATTTCCACACCACGCCAACACTCTTATGTAGCAAGGTACAACTACCTTTACCCTTTAAACAAATCAATAAACTAAAAAACAAACAGAATATAAACGCAAAAATTGGTAAAGCACCAGGAATAGATAGTATTAATAATAAAATGATTAAAAATATACCTAACAATATAATTATCATACTCACAATTTTAGTTCACAAAAATTCTCGAAATTGAACACTTTCCCATACTTTGGAAAACTGTCACTATGGTTCCTATTTTAAAACCAGGAAAGAATTCTACTATCCCATCTAGTTATATTCATACTAAGCAAAATAACAGGAAGCATCATATTAAAAAGACAGAACAGCCACCTACAAGAAAATAACATTCTGTTCCCAGAGTAATTTGACTTCAGATCAAACCTGTCAACAACACACCAACTTGTAAGAGCTATTGAACTTATTACTGAAGGTTTTAAAAATAAACGAAAACAGGAGTAGTATTTTTAGACATTCAAAAATCATTCGACAGAGTTTGGCAGGATGGACTAATTTATAAATTAATAAAGTACAAAGTACCTCATAAAAATAATCACTTCATACCTGAAAGGCAAGAAAATCAGAGTTAAGAATGAATTCTCAGACTTAAAAAATATAAAAGCAGTTGTCCCACAAGGATCAAAACTGGGTCCAGTGCTCTTTACTTGCTACGTAAACGACATATCCAAACAATTCAACACTTTACTTTGCTTATATGCCGACGACGCAGCAATAAAGGGACAAAAATAAAAATGCATGCAGCTAGCTTTGAATAGCTATTTTCTTCAAATTGCCAACTGGATACAATTGTGGAAAATTGAAATCAACCCAAGCAATTCTTTTCCACAAAAGAACTACAACATAACTATAAGAAAAATAGTCCATGCAGAATAGCATATGAGTAACACGGGCATCAGGAAGCTCTAATTTACCTCGCTTTTAAAGTAGTAATTAAAAAGCTTGTCACAAACTTTTTCAAAAATCTTGACAATGAAGCTCTAGCTAAATTAGAATATTAGGACCCCGACACCAAAATTAAAAGACTCCGTGATATTCTTCTTATTTAAATTTTAAGTAATACCTTCCTCGTACTTCCCCGCATCTTCCCTAATGTTTGTTTTTCCTCGTATGCCACTTAACCCTTTCCCCTAAATCAACAAGTATCCAAAAGCTACATGAAAAACTCCACATCTAAAAGAATCCATTCGTATCAACATGTATTCGAGTCATAGCAACCGCTCTCAACTGAGTACTTGCCAAAAGTTCATAGCTGAATCCAAATTATCACAATTATCCAGGGAAGCTTTCCTAACACCCAGGCAGCCAATGGAATTGCGGCTCATATGCGGCCAAACTCACCTTCCTCTCATACCATCAAGAGGAGAAATTCCGTCAAAGCCGAACCAGGTCCAGCCATGCATCTACAAGTACCCGCTAGGACTGGAGGTAGTCCACCAAGGACGGGAGCTCCCATAATCCAACAAGATTTTAATTGCTAAGATCCAAGTTTCCCACCAATCATTGATAAACAAAGGCACATAGACCAAAAAATTAGGAATATGATAAGAGATAGGAACTTTGCTAGGTGTTTTTAAAAAAACGAAGAAAAAAAACTAGACCAGTGTTTAAGAGACCGATGAACAGATCAAACAAAGAAAGAGAAAAACTTAATCCCAAATTAGTAAACACTGAATTTGTCAACAGGAAAATGAATGTTAATACAGGATAATGATGGTTCAATATGGAAGTGTCAAAATGTATAAATGTAAAAAATTAAAAAATTCCGCCCTTGATGGCCCAGCTGGTATTGCAACAACAGATAATGAAAAGTAAATTTCTTGGCAGACAGCCTTGAAACACAGTTTAAACTAAGTAATATCAGTGATATCACAACAGAGCAATTGGTAAATAACACAGTCAAATGCTTTCCAAGATACTCTATCACATAAATTCCCAGATATCCCACCCCCAAGACAGATGAAATCAGTAATTGCATTAGAAAATTAAATGATAAAAAACACCCGGTCTGGAAAAAATCAACTATAGAATGTTTACATTCCTACCTGAAAATTATATCACTTTCCTAACGAACATCATACATAGTATGGTAATACTAGGGTAATTCCAAAAAGCATAAAAAACTGCTGCAGTTGTCCTGATCCTAAAACCTGGGAGGAAGTATTCCACTAAACCTAGTAGCTATAGGCCAATCACCATCTGTGAGCATATTAACTGAACAAATAAATTTTAAATAGGTTTAACAACTACCTAGATAACAATAATATTCTATCCTCTGAACAATTTGGGTTTCTCAAAAACTTACCAACGACTCATCAGTTAATCAGAACATTTGAATTCCTTGAGGAAGGATTTTGAAAATAACCAAAAAAAGCAGCTGTTTTCTTTGATATCTCGAAAGCTTTTGACAGAGTTTAGCAAGAAGGTCTTATTTACAAACTAATAAACACCAATTAAAAAACGAAACAAATAAACACATTTTAAATTGCCAAAATATCAATAAAAATTAGTATGCCAATAAAATTGGTATTTTAAAGTAATTTATATTTTTAACAAGATTCAAAACACTATATTTGAAGCCTTTAATGAGTATAAAATTGAATAATATCTTCGAAAATAATTACATGAAAATTTCAGAATCATGCTTAATTTTAAACCAAAAATTTTAGAAAGCTTGCATTGCACAATTCTGCCCTCCTAAGTATATTTATGCCAGTATTGATTGTTTTAAGGTAAATTGCCAATTCTGTAAAGTGGCAATACATAAACATTCCATTATCAGTAATGATAAAAGCATAGAAATAAAAAGTTTTGCTTAATATAATTTTCCCTGTCAAATTTTCTATAATGAAAACTTCATTTTAAGTACACATGTAGCAGCTACTATTAACTGTAACCGGAACTGCTGCACCACCTAGACTGGTGAGCGCTAACGGCGAAAACACCAGAGAAGCTCAATCAACGGACATGACCACTTCTCAAACTTTCCTTTGTGCTTGTGTATTTTTTTTAAATTGTGTTGTGTGTAACGTAACTTTTCCCAATAAATAATTGTTACACAAACCCTGTTTTATTAGAACCCCCGAACACCCCACCACAACTGGCGCCCAGCAGGCTTATTTAATTTTAAGGATTCTGTTGCTTGTTCTTTGCTCGAAATTTTTTTTTCAGCACTTCGTATCCGACGGAAGAACAGCTATGAAAAACTTAATCCATAGGTTAATGATTAAAGGAAACCTCATCCGTAGGTCATTAATTCTTTTGTACATTCCTGATCCAAAGGATAATTTTGTTAAGTTTGAATTTCTTTTGTAGAACAATCCTTGTTCTTAAAAAAAACCTTAATTTCAAAGTCGCAAGAAGTATTGTTTTATTTTGAATTGATAATAAATCTTATATGCAATTTATAATTATAAATAATAATTTATCTCGGAGCATTCAGTTCTTATTTTGAAAAATATGTATGAATATTTGGTTTCTAATATGTTACCAGTGTTTAAAAACATTGAATTAAACTTCAGAAGTCATTCCGAAATTTTATTACCATGTGTCTTGAATCATATTTTAAAGAATTGGTATAATTGATAATTTTAGTATAGGCATACATAAATTTTATGAAAGTGTTATATTTTTAAAGATTTCTCACCTTTTGAAAAGAAAATAATCAATTTTATAATGTATGATCATTGAATCATTTTACGTAAGCCTAGTGCAGTTCGATTATAACCTTGAACTCACGCCAGTGTATCATTTCTGGCTGACGCAGCAATATTTCTTGAAAAAGACATAATTCTCTTCAATTGCTTTCATTTTCACTGATCTTAGAACTCGCATGATAATATGCATTTTTGATGTTGATATATTTTGTTATCGTATTGAGTAGAGTATATTGATTAAGATTTTTTTCGTTATCGCTCTTATATATTGAAAGTGTTCTTGTCATAAAGTGAATTTATCATAAGTTGGAAACAATTTATGATTGTGTTCTTTTCTACATGTATTTCTCAAAATGTATAAAAATTCCAACTAATTCCAATTGCATATAAATACAATCTAAATATTCTCATCAATTTTATTCAAGCATATATTTATTCTCTTTTTTTCCAACTGATTTATGTATTAACGGTGTGTTAGAAAAAATATATATATTGTGTACAAATTTGGCATCACTTTTACAAGACAAAGTGCAATAGTGGCTTAAAAATGAGTTTTCTGGGAAAGGGCAAAAAGTGAGACCTGGAAACTTTAGCTCGTGGAATGAATATCGACATTCCTTCAAATTCTGTGATTTTAACTTTAAAATACCTAATAATTATATTCGACCAATACGATGAAAATTTTGTGCGCGAATGTTTAAATAACATTATTGAAGATAGAAGAGCCAAAGAACACGCGATTATTTCTACTCGTGAAAAAGCTGAAGAAAAGGAAAGAAATGCTCGTGAGCAAGAAAGACTGGCACGTCAAAAAAGTGAAGAGAAAGACAGACAAGAATTTGAACTTCAAAAAATTCGACTTCAAATAGAAGCTCAACAATGTGCTTCATTGCCTGCTGTTGACAATGTTCCAAATAATCTGCAATTATACAATTTGATTCAAACATTTGATCCCAAAGAAGATAATATGTCACTTTTTTTAATTTCTTTCAACGCAAAATTAAATTTTTGAAAATAGAAAAAGACTCTTGGGTATCACATTTGCCTGGTGTGCTTTCAAATGAAATAGCACAAATAATTGCTCACAAACCTAAAGAAAACGCTCAAAATTACGAGCATGTGAAAAATTTACTTTTGCAAAAATTTAAACTCAGTCCAGAGAAATTGCGACGTCTTTTCGCAATTCATAGAAAAACTCCGGACAAGACACGGAAAGACTTCCATTTTGAATTGAGAAATTACTTCGAAGAATGGTTCGAAGAACTCTACATCCAAGAATTCAATAAATTGAAGAACTTAATGATCCTAGATCAAATGAAGAAACGAGTACCACCAGAAGTAAAGGATCTTTTCTTAGACATATGGTGTGGTTGGGTTTCCCCTGATGACCTAGTAGAAAAACTAGACGCTTACGACAAGTTGCGAACAAGCAAGAAAGAATCCCAAATGTTGAATAGCCGTGTGGATAAGCCATATTACTCAACAACAACAAAAAAACTGACAAAGTCAGGCTTGATAAAGGCAAAAGAACTTTTTACCCCAAAGGTCCAAAATTGCAATATCAACCAACTTTTGATAAGAAACTTCTGTCCGGGTTCCCCAGTCAAGTAGGCGGGACTCTTTTTGCAATGACAGAGCCCAGAAAACAACCCCAGACACGCTACAAGAAGCTAGAAAACCATTAACTTGTTGCGGCTGTGGAACTCCTGGAGTAATAAAATCTAAATTCCGCATATGCAATCCAAAGCTCCAAGAAAGCGATGATTTCCCTGAAAACCTTAATCAAATGACTTTCTATAGTTTTTCAACAGATGTTCACCCACTGAACATAATTGAAGTTTCAAACTGCAATAAAAAATCAATCGTGTGCGCTGATACAGGTACTATACAGGTGCTGATACAGATACCTACTTCTCAAAGAGCATAGTATGAAATTTGAAGAGAAAACAATTGATATGACATTAGCCGATGGACATATTCGAAACACAGAAATACTCACAACCATTGTGAATATTATTGTAAAAGGGAAAAATATTCCAACAGAGCTTATAGTGCTGAAACACGCCAAAGGAATCCGAACTCTTCTCGGTGTTGATTTTTTAAGTGCTGCAGGTATCGTCCTAGATATCCAGAAGAGACATTGGTACTTCTCTGAAACCCCTCAAAAGAAGTATGACTTCATAGAAACGCTTCCTAATATAAATGCTCTACTAACAGTACCCACTGTGCCTCAACCTTGTCAACTTCGTAATCATGAAGATACAAATATTTCTCCTCAATAGCGACAAGATTTTAATTCCTTCCCTCCACCCTCCAATTGCAGAGCCACATTATAGAATGAGTCATGAAAAGAAATCCCAAGCAGCAAAAGATCGTCGGCCAACCATTGGCCACACATCGCAACGCAGAACGCGCGACGTCGGGCCGAGATCGGAAGCCGATGTCGCGCCAACATTGGTCTTGTCCCACGGCGGAACGCCGGGCGATGATCGCGCCGACTTCTTTTCGATGAACTTTCCGATCGTTTCCCGATGTGCTTTCTCATGGCCGACGTCATTCCAATCATTTCCCGATGTGTTTTCTCATGGCTGACGTCATTCCAATCATTTCTCGATATGTTTTATCAATGGGCGACCCAATGCCAACCATTTCCCAATGTATTTTAGCAATGGGCGATATGTTACCAACCATTTCCCAATGTATATTTTACATATGGACGACCCAATGCCAATCATTTCCCAATGTATTTTAGCAATGGACGACCCAATGCCAATCATTATCCAATGTATATTTTAGCAATGGACAACCCAATGCCAATCATTTTCCAATGTATTTTAGCAATGGGCAATATGTTACCAACCATTTCCCAATGCTTTTTAGCAATGGGAGGCCAAATATCAATCATTGGGCGATTTATTACTGAACACTTGCCGCATCAAATTGAAATATTAGTTTATTGGTTATTTGGTTTTCTTAAACCCTATAATTTAGTGTCATAATAGTTAAAATTATTGTACTTTCAAATTTTTTTCAAACGAATGAAAATAATAAATATTTTAAGTAGTTTACTTTTCTTTTTTACTTATGAATATTTTTGTTTGCTATTTATTTTTATAAATTTAAAATTCCATAAAACACTTGCTTTCCATAGAATGATATGTTTCATTATTTTAATTTTAACTCTTTGACTTTCTTAATTATTATTATAGCATATTATTTTATCACAATCTTACTCTATAAATTTTCAAATTACATTTTTTTTACTGCTCTAAGAAATATAAATAAATGTTAAAATTATCTGAAATAATTTTAAATTTGATCACTTGCACATCTTATTTCTAATAATATAATCTTATATCTCTATACAAGGTTAGTTTCTTTCATTTATATTTCCTATTTATTTTCATCATTAAATGCATGGAGAAAACTGCTAACATAATCATAGTTTCAATTGCATAATTAATCAGTATAATTATATATATATACTATTAAATTGTTAATATTGCCTATACAATTTGTTAATTTTAAAAGTTATTTCATGAAAATTCAAAGCATATTATTCTTTTATAATTCTATTTTCTATATAAGACTATATAATTCTTATTAAAAATATTATATAATTCTATATAATATATATAGAACTATATGTACATTCTTATAGTTTGTTATAAGCTTTTATATTGTTTAATGTAAGCAATAAAAAAAGAATTACTAAAATGAAATGATTTGGATTTGGATTTGAATTTCTGGCGCAAGATCCTGATATAGAATATACTGCGCCGAAACAGTGTAAGATTCCTCCATCAAGCTAAAATTAGTTTTGTATTGTAAAAATGTAATTGACTGTGTTCAAACTACTTAAATGATAAAAAAATGAAAGTTATTAAAAACCAGACTATATTTCATGTAAAATTCCCACATCTTTAATATATAAGAAAATGTTTGGGTGATGATTCTCACCCAATAAAAAATCCAAATTAAAATGGTTGGATTTAAAATGGTTACGTCGAAGGTCAATAAAGCGGGTGCATTCTATCAAAATGTGACGAACAGTTAACATAACGCCACAATCATCACACATTGGGGGAGGCTCGGAAAAAAGTAAAAATCTATGTGTCAGGCGAGTGTGACCAATACGTAGTCGGGATAAAATGACATCATAGCGTCTACTTAGTTTTGAAGACCAGTTGGCCAATTGTGGTTTAATAAAATGGAGCTTGTTGTTAGTCTCCATGTCCCATTGATTTTGCCATTGGCGATAGCACCAACGAATTATAGTTGTGCGCATATCTTTATAAGAAAGACGTTGGGGCAAAATGACGCTCGCTGACTTAGCTGCTGTATCGGCGATTTCATTTCCAGAAATACCCATATGCGATGGGATCCAGGAAAGCAAAACTCTAATATTTTTCCCACATAGAAGGCGGTATATCTTCTTCACTTCCTGTAGAAGCGGATGATCAAGAGATGACGAGTTTAAAGCTTGCAGAGCACTCAGAGAATCTGTGTAAATAACAGATTTATGGATCTGTTGTTCATCAATATATTTAAGGGCTAAGTAAATAGCAGTTAATTCAGAGGTAAAAACAGAAGTAAAAGGATGAAGTTTATAACTTATAATGCGATGACCATGGACAAATGCGCAACCCACATGATCAGATGACTTAGAACCATCCGTAAAAATGGGTTCATAAGAGCAATAAAATTCCCGATGGTGTTTATAAAGTGAAATAAAAACCCTGCTATCAGTGTCCGATTTTCTAAATTGTTTGAAAGGGTCTTCGTAGTGCAATTTATTTTCTATCCATGGAGCTGAATTCAGATTATCATCCGCGTATATCCGTATATCACTAAAATCATTTGGTAATATTCTTCGAATACGCAATCCCAAATGAGGTATGTATAATTTGCGGGAATTAAACAAACGGTCGTCAACCTCATTCCGGATTTTCTCATGAAGAGGATGTCGTTTATTGGATAAAATACGGTAAAAATAAAATAATGATAGCTTCGTTCTTCTATTCGACAAAGGAGGCTCAAACACCTCAGCACACAAACTAGCTACTGGTGAAGTCCTGAATGCTCCAATGCATAGTCGGAGAGCCTGATGATGGACAACGTTCAAACGTTTGAGGTAAGATTGTCTAGCAGAGCCATAAATAACACATCCATAATCGATTGTTGATCGAATGATACCGCGGTAGACTCTAAGCAAGCACGTTCGATCGGCACCCCAAGAAGTATTGGATAAAACTCTCAGAATGTTTAATGACTTCAGACATTTACTCCTCAAATATGCAATGTGCGATAGGAAAGTCAGTCTTTTATCAAAAATTACTCCTAGAAATTTGTGTTGATCCTGAATGGAAATTGGACTACCACTCAAAAACAACTCTGGCTCCGGATGAAGAGGCCGTTTGCAGAAGTGCATAGCGACTGTTTTCTGAGAGGAAAATGTGAAGCCGTGCTTGTCTGACCAATCTACAATGTTATTTATCGCTTTCTGAAGCTGTCTTTCAATGTATCGCATGTCTCGGGCGTGGCATGAAATTTGCATATCATCTACATATAGCGTCTTGCTAACAGTTGCTGGTATAACAGATAAAATAGGGTTAAGAGCCAATACAAATAGCGTCACACTTAAAATGCAGCCTTGTGGAACCCCTTCTTCCTGACTAAAAACATTGGAATAGGTATTACCAAGCCGCACTTTAAAATATCTATGGTGTAAAAAATTTTGAATAAAAAGGGGCAACTGCCCTCTAAAATTGAGGTCGTAAAGATTTTTCATAATTCCGTATCTCCATGTTCGATCATATGCTTTATCTATGTCGAAAAACACCGATACCAAATGGTTCCTTTTTATAAAGGCAGTACGAATATCCGTTTCCAAAGCTAAAAGATTATCAACTGTTGAACGATTCTTTCGGAAACCACTTTGGAAAGGAGAAATAAATTCATTTTCCTCCAGTATATGAACGAGGCGTGCGTTTACCATTTTTTCGAAGACCTTACACAAGCAGCTGGTCAGAGCTATTGGTCTATAGTTAGATGGTTCATGAGGATCCTTTCCAGGCTTTGGTACAGGAATTATTATAGCAAATTTCCATTTATCAGGAAACACATGCTCCCTCCAAATTCTGTTATATAGGAACAGAAGATTTTGGAGGGATCTATCTGGTAAATGTTGTAGCATTGAATAGGTAATTCCATCCGGTCCCGGTGCTGTTTGTTTCGTGACAGATAATGCTCTGCGCAATTCCAATATATTAAAATCGGCATTATATGAGAGGTGCCTTTTCGTTTTAAAGCGTAATTTGATCCTTTCTTGGCGTTTTTTGTGCGTAAGAAAAGGTTCCTTGTAATTACTCGATGAACACACAGAGGCAAAAGCCTCTGCAAGAGCATCAGCCATTTCCTGTATACTGGAAATGTCTTTCCCATTCTTTTTAAGGCAAGAAATGGAATGATCAGGATATATACTGCAAACTTTCCGAATGCTGGTCCACATATATTTGGAAGTCACAGAAGAATTTATACCTGATACGAATTTGATCCAATAAGTCCTTTGACTTTGCCGCTTAACTCGTCTTGCTATAGATTTGGCTTTTTGAAAAAGAATTAAATGAGTTGTTGTAGGTCGCCGCCTAAAAACATTCCAGGCCTTTTTAAGATCTTTTTGTGCTTTTGTACAATCTGGGTTCCACCATGGTTTTTTATATTTGATTTTTCCTGACCCCGATTTTGGGATAGAAGCATCTGCAGCTTTTATAATAGTGTCAGTTATAGAATTTACAACGCTATTTAAATCCCCATTCTCAACCATATTCCGTGTTATCAGAGCCCTTGAAGTAAAGTCTATCCAGTCAGCTTTTTGAAAAACGTATCGTGGTAGACGTGAATGATTTACATCATTTCCAGTTAATTTATCTAAAAATATGGGAAAATGGTCACTATCGAGCAAGTCAGTTCCTACTCTAAAATTCAAGTACGGAGCTAAAGAGGGTGAACATATAGCGAGATCTAGCGAATGAAAGGTTTTGCTCCTGTGATGAAAATATGTTTCTTCTCCATTATTGAGCAGGCACAATGAACAGTTATTAATAAACTCTTCAATCAGCTTCCCACGAGGATTAACATCTTCGCTTCCCCAGAGAGGATTATGACCATTTAGATCACCAATTATGATGAAAGGAGATGGTAATTCCTCCACTAAGGCATTTAGATCTCTTAATTCAACCGGAGTACTGGGTGGCAAGTAGAGACAACATATTGTCGTCAAAGAAGGGTTCAAGACTCGAACAGCCACAGCTTGCAAATTTGTATGTAATGGAATGACAGACGAGGGTGCATTATGGGATACCAGGAGGGCAACACCTCCAGTAGCTCGATCAGATTCATTATCCCTTCGTATAATGCTATAATGTCTTACTTTCATAGAGTCGGAAGGTTTCAAATAAGTTTCTTGCAGAGCTATACAAATCGGATGGGTTTCATTAATTAAGTCTTTAATCTGAGTTGTCTTAGTACGGAAACCACGGCAGTTCCAGGATACAAAATTGGCCATCAAGATTGGGTTTTGTCTGGAGGTTTTTTCTTTTTATCCCCACCTGATTGATTTTTAGAGGTTGTCGGATCTAGCTCCATATCGGAGAATTCAGAAGACGATGTATGAGTTTTTAAGAAATCCTTTGCTACAAGGTGTCGATTCATTAGAGCTTTCTTTTTTGTTCTTTGCTTTGCATGTATTTGTATTGGTTTATGAGAAGATGAAGTGGAAATTTTTTCTTTACTACTACGATGGCGCTTGGTGATTTTATTTGTTGCAGGGCAATTGGATGACTGGGAAGAAACAGTGGAAACCCCTGGTGATTTTGTCCTTTGTTTTAAAACTGTACTAGTCGGTGATAACTGAGTAATGCGAGAATCTGTTTGAGTACTACTGCATATTAGTGTTGTTTTAAGTGCACCAGAGTAAGCTATACCAACTTTTGGAGTTCTTTCATTGATTAATTTTCTCGCTTCTGCGAAGGATACGTTTTTCCGTATTTTCGTGGATATTACCTCTTTCTCAAGAGTCCATTTAGGGCAAGACTTTGAGAAAGCAGTATGAAGCCCAGAGCAATTGACACATTTCATGGTATCTGAATTACAGTTATTTACGTCATGTCCAGGTTCAGCACATTTCGCACACATAGTGGTTTTACTACGACATGCTTGCTGTGAATGTCCGTACCTTTGACATTTAAAACACCTGAGAGGGTTAGGTATGTAAGGCCGGATTCTACAAATTTGGTATCCCGCTTTGATGGATTTAGGTAGGACTGGTGTTTGGAAAGTTAAGACGATGTGCTTCGTTGGTATAAACTGACCGTCACGTCGGATGTTAATACGACGCGCGGCGCATACTTGCTGGTCAGAAAATTCTGTCACGAGATCTCCCTCAGGCAAGTCGATGAGATCTGGCTCAGAGATAACACCACGTGAAAAATTTAAAGTTTTATGCAAAGATGTTTGAATCGGAAAATCTCCCAATTTGGTAAGTTTGCTGATAAAAACAGCTTGTTTTTCTGAAGTCTGCAACAAAAGGTCGCCAGAGCGTAATTTTTTTATGTTTTGTACTTCACCAATTGTCGATTGTATTAATTTGTTTACAAGGAAAGGAGAAACTCTATGAAATGTGTTTTGAGTGCTAATAATCATGAAACGAGAATTAGATGATGCTTCAGTGACGTGAGAAAAAAAACCCATATGACATTGAGAGTGATTCGGGTCCGGCGGCATCGCCCACCACGGAGCCCAACAAGGGATGGTAGTTGCCGGCTCTGGAAATTCTCCAACCTCGGTACTTGCCATAATGCTGACCAGAACCTATACGCTGGGAGTCACCCCCGGGGACAGTGACCACCCTTAACGCCAAGCCCAAGGAGTGACCCCTTCGCTTGATCCTCTTAAGTATACCAGACATGCGACTAGAATACCAGCCGATTGATGCATCGGGGACCTAAATGCACCACCCGTCTAAAGGGTCGCCACGCACGGCCAACACGTGGGGTTTTTAGCTGTCCATGAGAAGCAAAAAGCAAACAGAGCGGCCACAGCTTCTCATGGAGAGCTCCCTCGCTTGCCGTCGAGGGTTAGAAAATAAAGTAAACAGCAGAAGGCGTAGAGGAGAATAAATTGAAAGGGAGTATAGATCCCTGGGTACCTCGGGTTTGGGACACCCGTACTCACCTCAAGTAGGTGAGCCCCTGAGGGGTAAAATGAAATGAATAAAACACAAATTTCTATTTTAACATAATTTGAACATCCCCCCTTTTTTTACTGCATTGGTTAAAAATTGTTTAAAACACTAAATTATAGCATTCCTATTATGTGTTTCTTCAATAGGCAATATTTTTACAAGCACAATTTAACAAGTTACTTTAAATATCTTTTCTAGATCTCTGTATAGTAAGGTTTGTTTTAGTTGCAAAAGAACCAAATTTGATATATGACAAATTCTGGATATTATACAAAAATTCCATACACAAAATGCAACACTTCTTTCATTTATATGAAACTCCTATTAACTTACAAACTTTATGTTGAAAAAACTTTATATCTCATTATAAATGTTAGTGCTAGGGAGTGTGTAATAAATAACATTCTACAAGACAATTACCAAAAAATAATGAATAAAGCACAAATTTCTATTTAAACATAATTTGAACATTTCCCTATTTTTTCTAATGCAATGGTTAGAAATTGTTTAAAATTCTAAATTATGCCATTCCTATTATATGTTTCTTCATTTTATTTGCATGAAATTCTTTATGTTTACTATTAACTTGCATACTTGTTGAAGAAACTTTATACTTCATTATAAATGTCAGTGTTAGCTAGTGTCTAATAGACAACATTTTACAAATAAAAAAATATTATTTGAAATTTGTAATATTTATTTATTTATTATAAGTTTAAACTTGGCTTTGTAGCATAAGAACCAAATTTGGTGTATGATTAACTCTAACATTTCATGAAAATTCTAAATAAATGCCTAATTTCAAACAAACACTTTCAATTATACAAAATTACTTCTGAAAAAAGTTTAAATATATATATATTATTTTCCCCTTTTATTTTTTGGAGAAAGGAAAAAAAAAAAACAATTTATTTAAAAAGAACTTTATTAAATAAAATTTCACAAATACAAAGTAAAATGATATAGGCTGAGAGGTAAAATGAGTATTAGGCTGAATTTTCTGTAATGAACTTGTACACCCAAGCAGCATCCTGAAACTGACTCGATAACTATCATGAATAAATAAATAATATTTTCTCATCATTTATAAACAGAATTTAATTTAAAAAATATTTATAATACTTGAAGCATTTGAAATTTCTATAAATTTATATAAATACCACACAATTTATGTAAATATTATATATATGTATAACTGCATCATCTGCTATATATAAGAAACCTTTCTTTAGATTCACTTTTCCTTTTTGGTCACCTTTCATGAGCCTAGAAAATAATTATAATAATTATTGAGTGTTCCCTTTTATTAAAAAAAGTACATATAAAATATTTGATAGTTGGAGAAAAGTATTTAACAAGTAAAAGTCTTATAGAACTTCATAAACATGATAATGTTTAGGATAATAGAGAAAAATAAAAAAAATATCTGAAACTAATGGGAGTAAAATTTGTGACTATTTTATGAAATAATTAGAAACTATTTATATAAGAGTATTAAAAAATGCCTGCATTATCTCAAGTTTTAAAGAAATTTCTGTTTTGAAGTTTACAGTAAATATATTTAAATATATTCTGCTAAGCCTTTTAAACCTCATGTCAAAATAAAAATAATTATACAAATGTTATTGCAATACCAAAATCTAAAACTGATATTTAATACTTTTTAAAACTTCTTTCATTTGAACATTTAAAATTGTGAACAAAAAGAAAGAATTTAAACGAAAGGAAAAATTAATTCAGTTAACTAGAATTTTCATTGCTTGAGTTGCTATTCTGAAAAAAAAAGAGGCTGCTATTATAAAATTTATTCTATATATATAAAGGAAAATGAAAGTTATGCAAAATAAAATTGATTATTTTCTTATAAATGAAAAAAGCTTTCATATAAAAAAATGAAAATTGAAATAATCCTACTTGTTGTAATGTAGTAGACTTGGATAACATTTGAAAATTCATTATATGTTTCATGCAAAGGCATATTATATTTTGGCCTTTTGTTTTACACATAAGTTTGAAAACTGCTTGGCTGCTTCCACTGGGCTGGCAAAATGGAACTGACCTGACAGGAATATAATGGTCAGGAATATTTTCAATCCTAAGCAAGTTCTAAAGCATAAATTGAATTGAAATCTTACATAGAATTGTTTCTAATTTCCCTCTGCAGTTACAATCAGTAGAAACAATACTCTAGCTCACACATTATAATTATCAATGTATCATTTTGCCTCTTGTCGACTTCAGGAATAGAATCTCCCACACTAGTTTTCAAAGAAACAAGGACAAATTTTCCTGTTGCTCATATTTTCTGATTGATTATAGAATTTATTTTACCTCAAATTTCATCTTCAGTTTTGAAGTGCACAAAATTTCCATTCATTGAATAGGAGATATATTTCACATTTTGTCATTTTTAGAAATTGTATGAAATATGAATTTTCATACATTGCCAACCAGTTATAGGCATTATATTCAATGTCCAGTCATTCTGTTCATAATTTTTTAGCAATGCAGATAAAATATTATGTATATGCTTTTCTTCAGGTTAACTTTCTCTTTATGAGTAGATCCGGTGAATCTACAAAGCATATTTCTTAATTAAAATAATGATTGAGCTTTCACTTATTTTAAAAGTACAATAAATATTTGTTGATAAATAAAGATGTGTAATTAACGTGCAAACATTTTACGGCACTTCATAGGCATAATAGCTTTGCTATGATAATGGTTTGTGTAGACAAACTTTTAATAGTGTTTACAATAACAAAGAAAAATAAAAACAACTCAAACTAATGGGAGTAAAATTTGTTATTATTTTACGAAATATGACACAATTATAAACTATTTATATTAGAGTATTCAAAAATGCCTACTCAATCCCAAGTTTTAAAGATTTTTTTCCTAACCTTACAATACGATCGTATTTTAACCGCCTACTTGGCACACTTTTCCCAAAAGTCGCCAACAACGAGCTTGTGTAATCTTTCGGGACTCCTCTTTTCAATGTGAAAGCTAAAAAGGGTTGCCATATTAGAGAAAACGGGGTTGCTATCTTTGGCGCGTTATCACCTACTAAGCTAAGCTTTTTTTAGCCTGACGTCAAAATAAAAATATAATTACACAAATTTATTGCCATACCAATAAATAAGAACGTTATTTAATACTTTTTAAAAATCTCTTTTATTTGAAAATGTTAACCGAAAGAAATTGTAAAAGAGGAAAAATAGCTGGAATAATTTAAGAACACTCAAAATAAAAATATAACAAAAAATAAAATCACTTGAAAAAAAAATACACGCAAGAAAAGAAATGACGATAGCTCAATTAATAAAGATTTAGCTCTTAAATGAAACAGAGTGATTAGCAATGGATCGTAACAATGGATTAGGCCTAATGGTCGTTTTCACCCAACGCTAATAATATCACTTGCAACTCTTTGTATCAGGTAATCAATAAGTTCGAACAACCTTAACAAAAAAAAAAATCCTTTTTATTCACTATTTAGAATAAACACTATACTATTTAAAAAATATACAGTAATAAATATATTTACACTTACCAAGTTTCTTGAAATGATAGCACGCGTTGCTGGTTGAATTCCAAAATACAACAAACAGCAGGTGGGCTCAGCTTTACTGTACGGTCACCCTTGGCAACTTTTTCAAAAGTTGGCGATAAATAATTATTTTTGGCAACCTTGGCGATAATTTTTTTTGGCAACCTGCCGAAAACTGGAATTTCCCCAGAAATTGAGTTTCCCCATTTCGAACTTCGGTGATATATGAAGTTGATTTTGTCTTAGCTCCCACGTTCTTTGAATTTTATTGTGATGGCTGCATGGGGAGAATGATGTTATGTGGTATGATGAGCATGTGAATTTAAGGTATTTGTATGGATTGGATGAAAGGAAAGAGACGTTTGATTTTTGTATGAAAGCGGGGTTGATTGCGAATAGGTATGAATGTCCGAAATGTAATAAAGATATGAAATTGGTTGCAAGGAAAGAGGTTAGTGATGGTTATGAATGGAGGTGTAAATCTAAGGTGAAAGGAGAGAAACATGATGTTAAAAGGAGTGTTCTAATTTTTTGATGCTAATATGCCTTACATTTCTTATTTCCTAATATAAACCATAAAAGCTTTGCACTTTTATTTTGTTACAATCCAGAAGTTCGTTATTCCTCTCCGAAACTTTTCAGCCATTTTCTATGCTCTGTTTTCATTGGTTCTCGCTTCGAAGTCGCCAGAATGGCGACTTTTGGCGGGATTTTGAAAAAGTCGCCAAGGGTGACCGTACAGTAAAGTTCTACCCAGCAGGTGAATCATGGGAAATTCCTAAAATATATTCATAAAGTGTCGTCTAATAAAAGCGATTTTCCTGATATCGGCGCGAGTAGGGGCCGATTACATTGAAACGACCATTTTCACTACGTCGGCGTACGAGGTCGCGCCAAGCTAAATGCGAGCTTAAGATATTATCGCAAAATAACTGGTCAGAATCCGACATCGCGCCAATGCAACGCCAACATCAGTGAAATACTCGCGAGCTGTAGCCAATGGATGCGACCAATCGCCAATGTGTTTCCAACAATTCTTGCTGCCTGGGATAAATCTTGACAGGAAATCAATAAGCTCTTGGGAGAAGAAATTACCGTAGAGTGTGAATCACCATATGCTTCGCCAGTGGTATTGGTACCAAAACCTAATGGTACAATGCGCCTGTGCATCGATTACAAAAAGCTGAACTCCACTTCAATTCCTGCTTCCTACACACATCCACGAATGGATGATTTGCTGCATGATGCAAAACCTATTCCTTTCATGTCAACCATCGATCTTCGAGAAGGATATCACCAAGTTGAAGTTCATCCAGACGATCAAGACAAAACTGCATTTGTGTGTCCCTTTGGAACATACAAGTTCTTACGAAAGCCATTTGGTTTAAGGAATGTTCCTGCAACCTTTCAAAGGTTAATGGACCGTTTCCGAAATGGTCTTGATATTTCACTCTCACATATCTCGATGACATCCTCATTTTGTCAGAATCATTCGAGAAACATCTCTCTGATTTACAAGCTGTTTTCGAAAGACTCTTACTTTTTAAATTGCAAGCAAATAGATATCAATGTCATTTCGCTTCATCTCGTGTCAAATATTTAGGATTACACAAGAAGGAATCGAAATTGATCAGGAAAAAGTTTCCTCCATTCAGAAAATGCTACCTCCCAAAAATGTTAAAGAAGTGCAATCCTTCCTTCAAACATGTTCTTGGTTTCGCAGATATATTCCTAACTTTGCAGAAATATCACGACCTCATAGTGATCTTACAATGAAAAAAACTTCATGATAATGGGGTTTCACCAACAAAATGCCTTTGATACCTTAAAATCTTGTCTCATAATACCTCCCGTGTTGAAGCAAGCTAATGGAAATAAACCATACGTTCTTTGGAAGACACTAGTGATTATGCCCTTGGTGCTTGTTTACTTCAAGGCTCAGGCTCTGAAGAACACCCTATTGAATATGCTAGCAGATTGCTTTCTCAAGCAGAGCACAACTATTCAACTACAGAACGAGACGCTCTGGCTATCGCATGGGCCCTCAAAAAGTTCCGTGGTTACTTAGAAGGTTCAGAAGTAACAGTAGCATCTGACACCAACCTTTGAAATGGCTTTTGACTCTTTAGTCCCCAACAGAAAGACTTGCTCGATGGGCTTTAGAAATTCAATCGTTCAACTTGAAAGTTCAATATGTACCTGGAAAAGCAAACATCATTGCGGATATGCTTTCACGCCCAGTTTGCGAAGAAATTTTCCTCTCGTGAAATTTGTAATATTGTGATAGAAGAACTTCAAAGGAAATACATTATTCTCAATTGAAAGATGATAATTTGCGTCCAATAACTGAAAGCTTCGAATCATCACCGAAAGATGAAAATTTTGTAAACTGGACGGGAAGAGGATATTTGATGAACCAAGGTATCCTCTATCGCTTTGTTCCTGATGCGGATACAGAAGAGGCACAACTTGTTGTTCCATCTCATGAAATTTCAAACGTGTTAAAACAATACCATGATGCATCTACTGCAGGTCATAATGGTGAAGATGGATCTTATCACAGAATAGCCCAGCGCTATTACTGGATAGGAATGCGGTCTTCCAATGCTGCATATGTAAAGAAATACCCAGAATATGCTCGATACAAGTCTATAATTTGAAACCTGCTGGACTTTTAAGGACACCCATCCAATCTCAAAGATTTGAGACACTGTCAATTGATTTGTTTGGACCATTATCCCAGGGTGCTACTGGTAAACGATGGATCTTTATCGTTGAAGATTGCGCAAGCCGCTGGATAGAACTGTTTGCTCTGCCATCAGCCACTGCAAAAGAATGTGAAATCACACTAATAGAAGAAGTATTTCTAAGATATGGTATTCCCAGACGCATTATAAGTGATAATGGCCCGTAATTCATTAGCGCCGTGCTGCAACAAATATGTTTTGTTCTGCAAATAGATCAGTGCCTTACTCCAGTTTATCAGCCTCAGGCTAATTTTGTAGAAAGGAAAAATCATGATCTAAAACCTCGATTGGCTATTCTTGTGGGAAACGGCCACGATAGTTGGGAAGAAAAACTCCCGTGTATTCGTTTTGCTATGAATTCAGCTGTTTGTGATACTACAGGACATACACCTGCCTTCCTACAACAATTTTGAAGAGAATTAAGAACTGTAGACGATGTGGTTCAAGATTTTAGGATTGTTGCCGAAAACGATAATTTCGTTCCAGAAATCGCACCGTATTTGAAAAGATTTGCAAACATTACAAATGACATACGAGAACGTAGCGAAATAAAACAATATCAACGAAAAAAAAATACTACGACAAAAAACGACGTCAAATTTTTTATTCTCCTGGTGATAAAGTTTGGGTTACTTTATACCCCATAAGTAACACCAAAAACAAAACAAAAAACTTCAAAATTCATTCCAAAACGGGACGGACCATACTTGATCCTCCCCCAGAAGTCTCCTACTTCATATATCATAGCCAGCCTTGACAAGCCATCCGAACCGATAGCGACCTACCATACATCTGCTCTTTCGCCCTTCAGAAATGTGGATACTTCTCCAGTTGTCCCTCTTAGAAAAAGAGGTAGACTGCCAAAACCTGTCGTGCCACCACGCACTACTACTCAACAACCTCCTTGTACGCCCGAGTCATCTACATCAAATCACCTTGCCCAGAAATTCAAAAAGCCACAAAAGATAACACAGACTGCCAAAAGACCTCCCAATACTGATCGTCCTGTCTCTTCGTCGGGACGTCATCAGAGACAAAGGGGGAGATTTTAGCAGTCACTATTGACTGTAACCGGAACTGCTGCGTCACCTAGACTAGTGAGCGCAAACATAAGTGAAGCCCAAGCAACGGACATGACCACTTCTCAAACTTTTTTTTGTCTTCGTGTAATTTTTTAAAAATTGTGTTGTGTGTAACGTAACTTTTCCCAATAAATAATTGTTACACAAACCCTATTTTATTAGAACCCCCCACCACATACAGAAATAAAACCTGATGATTTTGAAAGCATTTCATGAAAGGTTGACTGCCTTGCTTCTTATATAAACCTATTCATAAAATCAGCTAATATAAAATATAATGTTTATTTTTTTTCTAACAGAATTGTTATCTTAAATACTAATTTCTTAAATTTCTTGTGAATACACAATTTTTAGCTGATCAAATATGCATTGCAATTCTTGTGTAGGAGTAATGCCTGTGTAGGTAAACAGAAATGCCTAAATGAATTCAATAAAAATATTTTGTACTTTTTCTGTTAGCAGGGCACAAGCGAAAATACACCAAATAATGTATAATTCCACCAATTTCTTACAGCGATTTTAAAGCGACAAAATCACCAACCAATGTATTGCCGATTTTTCGCTTGCACTAGCTAACGGAAAAGTACCAAATACTCATTAAAAAAAAGTTGATATTAACAACAAAATCCATTATTTGGAATTCTCTGTATTCCAAACTGTTTTCTTAAAAATAAAGTAACTGAAAAATATAAGGATTGATCTAACTGTACATGACATTTGAGAAAGACAAAAAAAAAAAAAAAAAAAAAGGTATAATTATGTGCAGAAGAGGTTAAAAATAAAGAAAAAATAGGGCTGCTTATAACAAATAAAATATTTCTTAACATTATTTATTACTATTATATTTAATTAATTTGAAAATTCACGAAAAGAAATGGAATGTTAACAGTACTCTAACATTGTTAACATTTATTAAATCACAGTTAAAAAATTGTTACTATTTCAAATATTAATGCATTGGATGCAACTGATAGTATATTTTGATTAAATATCTATTTAACATTTCATTAATTTTAATGCCAATAATACTTTGTTTATAATTTCTACATAAATTTATTATATTTCAAGATAAATAGGTCACAATGAAAAAAGCAATATTTGTATCATAAATTTCAAGAAATTACTTATGGATAAAGATCTTTCCAAACGAAACTTTGTGCTGTTTTGTATCTCAAAAAATGTTCATGTTTATTGCTTTGTATTAAATGTTTGGCAAGAAAATAATTTAAAAAAATCTTAATTGAAACTTAAAACAATAGTTTTAGAACTATTAGAAATTTTAGGAAAGAATTTTATATCTCAGTTTAAATTATAAAATCTAGCTTTCTAATTGTTATTGCACTAGAAAATTCTTAAGAAAAACTGAATATATATGAATATATATAAATTTACTAACAAGAAAATTTTTGATACTAAAATCAGGGATGCACAACCTTTTCAGGTTGGGGGACAAAATGTAAAAAAGGATCATGTCGAGGACCAAAGTAGGATGTGAATGTCAAAACATGTTATAAATGTGAAAACACTATTTTTTGTGGCAATACACATGAATTACAATTATTAGTATACTTATTTTACTCATGCATATATTATGCAATAAATAAATTAATTAAACACAAACATTATAGATATGATTATAACACTTTACCTCCCCCCCCCCCAAAAAAAAAAACAAGGTTCTTGCTAAAAAGGTTTCAAACTTGAAATAGAATAACATAAGAAATATTTTGGTGATTATATAGATAACACAATTTATATTTTGAGAAAAAAATTAGTAAGCATTAATGAGATAGATGGGACTGAATATTTGAAGTTAATTTATTTTATGATGAGATTAAGATTGGTCAGGACAATGCATAGGATAGAAGATAGTTTCTTATCTGCTATTCTTTCTAATTTTTGATTTGTTTAAATTCATTAGTGACAAAGTTTGCCCACAAATGTAAGTGCTGCCAAAAAAGTTGCACATGCAGCTTCATTTTGCTTTAAGCATGAAAATTCCTCAGGTAAGTCTTTATAAAATTCTAATATTGGTTTTTCTTTGAACTGATTTTTTAAAAAAATCAGAATTCTGTAAATTAATTAAAGTTAAATGCATAGTCTCATCCACTAGATTTACATCAACAGAAAATGGAGAAGAAAATACATCAATTTTTATTTGACACTTTTCAAAATCTGAAAACCGATCATCAAAGCATTATGCAAGACTTGAATTTGATCCTCATACTGCATTTTCAAGGGTGAAAATTTTTAATGCATTATTAGCAATAGGAAAAGAATGTAAAATTTATAGTTTTCAGTTGATTTTGAAACAAACATAACTTTTGTTTAAATGCCTTTACATTATTTATTAACTGAGAACTAAATTGATTTTTTCCTGTTAATTTTGTGTTTAAGTCATTCAAATGGCCTGTTATGTCTGTGAGAAAAGCCAAATCACACTGGCAACTTGCTTCTTTTATCTGTCTGGTATTTCTACCATGGTCACTTAGAAATGTAACAATGTCATCAAATAGTTCCGTAAAACACTTAAGGTCAACCCTTTGCCAGAGCCATCTAACTTCTGTATATTAAAGAATATCAGAAGGCAGACCATCAAATTCCTTTAAAAATGCTTTGAATTCCTTATGTTTGAGTGCATTACTATGAATAAAATTAATTGCTTCAGATAAATTCTGCATTAGATTTGCAAATACCTTATTCTTTATCACATAATTTCTCTTGATGAATAATGCAATGAAACAGCAACATTTCTACACCACACTGGGCAAGGTATTCTTATAACAGCGTAACCATTCTAATTTTCGTACCAGTCATTGATTTTGTTCCATTTGTTGTAATGCTAGCACAATTGTGCATGTTTAAGAAAGCTGCATTGCACAAATGTATCAAACTAGAAAGAAGTTCACTTCCAGCTGTTTGCCCCTTCAAGAGAGACATTCCAAGATATAACATTTTCAACATAACATCTTTTATAACATAAATTTTTTTAACATTTCCACGCACTAACACAAATAATTGGGCCACAGATGTTCGATCTGTAGACTAATCAACAGCTAAAGATAAATATACAAAAATTGAAGCAGTAGATTTTACTTGATTTTTAATGTCTTCATTCAACTGTTGAATTCTTCTTTGAATAATCATTCGATTTAAAGTTATATTTTCAAATTTCTTTTTTGCGTCAGGACAAAGTCTTTCTGATGCAATTAACAATTATATTTTTAACAAAATCTCCATCTGTGAATGGTCGACCTTCTTTAGCGATTATTTCAGTGACGCCTAAGCTCACTTCCACATATTAGTCCAATTTAGATGCCTGTTGTTGAAAAAAATTCAGTTGACTGCTGAACGAATTTTTGAGTTGTACTACTTTTTGAGATCATTCATATCCTTTCATAGAAGCAAAATGTTTATGCTCCTTCTCATAATACGGCACTATGTTATACTCTTTTGCTGCTGCAATCTTGCATGTACATATTAAGCATGTGACAGTATCATTGTACTAGATAAAACAATATTTATCTGTCCATGGACAGATAAATATTCATGGACATGAATCTTGAAATTTCCGATTTTAAAAATCATCTTTCCTTTTCTCTCTCATTTTACGAAAATATTTCTATATGCCTTTATAAAATAAATGATATTGAACAAAAAATGTGAAATCAAAAGAGGATATCTGACCCATTTTGTGATTGCGATAGCGAAATAACCGATCTGCTAGCAAAACCACGCTGCATAGTTTATTAGAATGATTGTCACAATCACATCCGCAAGTTTCTCCTACATGAAAACTCGCACTTGCAGGCAGCCATGAAGGGAACAAACTGAAAAGTTGTGTAATAAAAAATAAATAAGCCTAATGAACAACTGTAAATTATTTATTCTCTTGGAGAATCCTTTTAGCATCATTATTCCCCCCCCCCTGTTTATTTGAAAAACTCTCATTTCATTTGAAATTAGTCTCATTTTATTAACAACATTTACAGGTCAACTGCAAAGGCTATGCGGGCTGTAGGTTGTGCATCCCTCCTAAAATAATAAAAGTTTAGTAAGTAGTAAATTCAATTAATACAGGAAAGATTAAAAACCATTATATGAAATTGCACTTTCTATATGGCAAAACAATCAATATAGCAATAAGCATCTTATTAAAATTCAATGAAAGTATTCAATTTCCTCTCATAATAGGGTACAAGAGTAAAATTATTTAAAATTAACAGTCAAATGTTATTTCATTATTTAAATCACATTTATGATTACAGTTGAGTTATGGCAATGGTAAATGATAAAAGTATCAAATATATGAGTAATTTCACTCAAATAAATTCTTATTAATAATGATGAGGGCTTTTATTTTAATCCATCTAGAACATAGAGTAGCAAAATTTGGCTTATCCAAAACTCACCAAAAATCCAAAATAAGTAAAATTATAATTGCCAGAAAAAAAAAGCAAATAGATATCAATGTCAAAGACTTTTGGAATTAAATTCTACTTTTAAATTAAATCTTTATT
Organism: Argiope argentata; assembly: GCA_026289955.1. Lineage (NCBI taxonomy): Eukaryota > Metazoa > Arthropoda > Arachnida > Araneae > Araneidae > Argiope > Argiope argentata. Next base: position 1,720,530 of record JAOUZG010026324.1, on the reverse strand, counting down.
TCAAAATCTTACAATTAGTAGTTCTGTCTGAAAATTTAGAATTGGAAGCAATAAAAATTTAAAATAAATATTATTAACAACTTTCAGATAGATTGTTTTTATTTTCAGATCAAACTGATTCTCATGGTTGTTTTTAATTTCAGGTAAGAAAAGAGAAAAGCAGTATTACATATGCAAAATCAAGTTTCTAGTTAATTCCATGTTTTACCAATTATACTAAAAGGAATGATATTTTTTTAACAAAAACTTTTAATATACATGATAAACAAAAATCCTTCTTAAATTGCACAGATAATGCATAAAAATACATTTTCAAAAATAATAATTAATTTTAATTAGCATGATAATCAATAAATTATGTTTAAAACTGCTATTGCATATTTAAACAGATGAAAAGATCGTTGATGATTATTAATATAAAGGATTATTGCAAATTTTGGCTAAAAAGTAATCATATTTTATAGTAGGTATTATTTTCATGAAAAAATATGTTTAACAATAAATAGATAATCAGTACCATTCTTCATTTATGATTTGAAACAATACATAACTGCACAGAACCAATATGTTTAAAAAAATCTTGATGAAAAAAGTTCCTTGTTGTGTAAAGACAATGAAGTTCATAAAAACTATAAAATAATAATAAACAATCAAATTCATTGTCTCCTAGAACTTGAGCAGCCAGGACAAGTATGGAGAGAATCATGTATAAACAGATCACATTCTAAGCAAAAATAATTCTTGCAAACACCACACTGATACACAGTTTGTTCTGTAAATGTTGTTAAACAACCATAACAATATTTTCCCTGTTCTAAACTTGTAATAGCCACTTCATTGAAGCAGTCTAAGGGAAATAAGTGATGAAACGAGCGAGCTAAATGTGGTGCAGATACCAAAGTCAAACCACAAGCTTTGCATTCAACTGGTAGTTCACAATATTTGCTATGACATTGTGGGCAATAATAACCATCCGTTCCAAATCCTTCATGAGGAGTTTTGCTATCTAAATGACACATGCACATGGATGGTTTGCCTTCACTTTTGCTTTGATGGTATGGGAAACCCATTCTGATCAAAGATGATTCTGTGCTGCTAGTAGCTGGAGGAGGTGATACTTGTTCATACAACAGTTCTTGAAAGTGTGAGTCATCGATAACAACATTATAAGAACCTTGAGTCGCTTTTGTAATTTTTCTACAAACTACTAACTCAGCAGCCAATCCAATAATAGAGCAACGAATATTGTGTGAAACTAAGGAATCAACAGTTTCATAAATATCACCAGGATCACAAGTAGTCAAACTGCCCAAAACAACAAGTATTTCTCTACTGGTATGAGTAGGCATAAAACGTAGAGTTTGCATGGCCAGTTCCAAAGCATTCTGTAAAGACGGCTCTCCAACACATGTCATTTTGGCAGAATTTTGTAGAACAGAAATATGCTGTTTAGGATTACCAGCTAACTCAGTTAATTTTTCCGACCTTTTATTTTTAGTAATAATCATCCCCAGTTGGCTAATAGGATTTTGATCAAAATATTCATCAATGAATTTTTCTAATAATTTCAAAGTGCACAGGTACCGAGTAGGTTTTAAATCGGGTTCTAACATCGCTTCTGAGCAATCAATGATTACATAAAGATGACGCATCATACCCAACTTCAAATTTTTCTTTTCTAGTAGTCTCTTCCTCCTAGATTTATGTACAATTTCTTCCAAACTTGATGTCAAGAGCCCATGTTCATCTTCTCGAATGGCTTCCCATGTTTTTTCATATTCAGTCTCCCATCTATAACCTTTTGGATCTTCTTCGTTTTCCATTTTAAGGCTGTGTCCTTGACTAATTCAATTCCTTTCGAATTCAAACAAGTATAAAACTTCAATTACAGAAATTTAAGCATACACTCAGAATGCCGCAAGCATGCAAAATAAAGCAAAGTAGAGGTGGGTCGTTCGCGAACGAACGGGTCAAAACGAACGGGTCATCTAAGTGAACGAACTGAGTCGGGTCGCCATTTTCTGGATTAGTCGTTCGTTCGCGAACGACTGTGTGGATCCACACAGTCGTTCGCGAACGAGTGTGTGGATCCACACAGTCGGTCGTGAACGAGTGTGTGGGCCTGGTTATTCCTGTTTACGAACGAGTGTGTGGATCCACACAGTCGTTCGCGAACGAGTGTGTGGACCTGGTTATTCCTGTTTACGAACGACTGTGGGGAACTTGCTAATTTCATGCCTGAACCTCCTAGAGATAAGATGTTGGTGGTTATGTCCGCAAAAGAATGGGAAAACAGGGGGAGGGGAGAGGAGGCAGATGTTTCAATGTCGCTTAGCAAAAGACTAGTAGTTGACCTTGGGTGATTACACGGCGTTTATCTTTTTTATCACAACAAATTTTGGACACTCGTTTAGTAAAAAGGAAGTATTTTATGGGAGGTAGCGATAACATTTTTCAATTCCTGGAATCAGAAAGTGTGGGAATTTTCTTCTTCTTCTGGTGGATGGAGATGGAGGAGGGCATCGCCGTTTATTTATATTCGAGATTTCAGGAAGCTTTAATTGTAAAAGATTTTTATTGAAAAAATGTTGGAGTATATTACGACTTTTCTGTTATGATACCAAATTTTACCTTTTAATACTACTAATTAAAAAAACATTTCAGAAATACTTTATAATACAATATAGTCTTAAAATGAATCGATTCGAACATTTTATTTGTCTTTTTGTATTTTGCGTGCTCTTTTATTCGTAAATTTAAGATAATATAAAAAAAATATAAAATAAATTTTATTTAAGTCACGTGCACTGCTGTCATGATAAATTATTTACTTATTTTTTAAAAGTTTATATATATATAATTTTTTTTCAAAGTAAATAAATAAATAAATATGTCACATCTATTATTGTATCATTGAATCCAATTATTTTTCAGCTGTAAAAATAGTTATAAATGAAAAAAAAGAAAGAAAGAAAGGTGCTCATTCTCATTTGTTTAAAATTGCTTTTATGTTATTATTTATTTGCTTAAATATTCTTGTTTTGTTAAATTTTGAAACACTGCAATATACTATCTCGCTCTGGTTTTAAGAAAAAATTTATATTATATATATATATATGTATATATATATATATACATATATATATATTGCAATTGACAAAAAAATTTGAACTCAAGATTTTAATGAATCTCCACGTTTCATTCATCCTTCAATTAGAAAACACATTTTCAGAAAATGTCTATGTTTGACAAAAATAATGCAAAAGCCTTTTGAGCTAGATGGATGAAATTTGGTATAAGATCTTAGCACCAAACTTACATTTCAATCAAATTTTCTGTAACATCAGTGTAGAAGAAATCTGTCTATCTGACTGTTTTAAACGTCAGTTAGTATGGGAACTACAGAACGATAAAAGCTGGATAGTTAAAGTTTGGGTACACATACCTAGTGTATATTTTATAAACATCTGTCAAATTTTCTGCCAAACTCGTCATAGAGTTTACGGCATGCCAGTCTGCACTTTCAGAAAGTTGACTTAATTTTTTTAGTATTAATAGTTTATATATATGCAAATATATATATTCATTTCTACGCTTTTGTCAAATCAAAATAGGCATAATTTTACAATAGTCTGTGTATTGTGAATACAAAAATAAATTTTAAAATTTAATAAATAATTTTTAAGAATTATTTTAGCAAAAACTATGCATTTTTATAAAACTGAAAAAATACTTTAATTAGAAAATACCCAGTTTACATATGCATACTTATACAAAGGTGCTTGTCCAAAAATTGAGTTCAAAGTGAATCCTGTCCTTAATTCAATTCATACGACTATTGGCATATATTCCAGGAAGTAAAAATAACTTAAAAGAGGAATAAATTGAAAAGATTCAAATGAAATAGTGCATATTTCAATGCATCATATCAGAACATAATTTCTCGAACGGTAAATCTACCTGTGCTCGTGATAGTTAAATAATATTTTTATTCGTTTTAATTGTTTCATTGAATTAGTCACTTTTTTATTTTAAAAAATATATCACATTTCCTATTTATTACATTTTATATAATCATGTGCTCTAAGTTACATTTTTCTAGGTTTTATTTGCTGGAATAATTAACTTATTTTTTAAAAATTGGAGCTTTGTAAATGCAATGGCAATACATTATTAAAAGCTGATTTTTTCGAGATGCTCGTGTAGATAATAAAATTTTTATTTTTCGACTATGGATTTTTGTTGACCCTACGTACCTCATCTCAAAAACAACATCAGGTTCTGACATGATAAAAATATTACTAATGTTACTTAAAAATTATTGAATAATATTATAAATAATGATATAATATCTCAAAAGTTAAAATAGTGCCTGTGGTTACTGAGCTTTATTTTTTATGGAATTATCTAAACGTAATAATAAAGCTACGTACTGACAAAATTTCATATTAAAATAATTACGTAAATAAAATAAATAAATAAAAGGAAAAATTTCGTAATAAAATAAAAAGTAAAATTGGACCTAAAAAAACGTTTTTAAAAAGCATTACAGACACCATTAAATAACACTGTAATCTCAGGCAGTAAAATAACTAATGTTTAAAATTACAAAATCTAGACAGTCATCCCGTCCTGCGAAAGGGGAATAGAATCATAAGAGTGTAAGCATTCCCCCCTTTTCTGTTTTATGTATAACATATTTCTCAGAAAGAACAATCTATTTAGCAAAACAACAACACATGCGTCGAGAAGTAAACACAATAATCACAATACAACCGGAAATTTCCGGATTTGGAAGTGACGTAATGAGTCAGCACAGAAGCAACAAAGTCGTTCGTTCTCGAACGAAAGAGCCTAGTTTAATCGTTCGCGAACGAAAGAGTCTAGTTTAATCGTTCGCG
>JAOUZG010026324.1:1697803-1715619 GCA_026289955.1 Argiope argentata | reverse complement strand
TTCGCGAACGAAAGAGTCTAGTTTAATCGTTCGCGAACGAAAGAGTCCAGTTCTTTCGTTCGCGAACGAAAGAGTTGATTCTTTCGTTCGATGAGTCTGAAGAGGTCGTTCGCGAACGACCTGAAACGAACGGGTCAAATTGGTGAACGAACGATTTTGAGTCGAATCTTTGAAATGAACGAGATTTCCCATCACTAAAGCAAAGTAAATCAAAATGAGACTCGTTAACCGGAGGACGCTTGAACCACTAGCGTCTCAATCCCAACGTAAATCCCTATGGGATGGACGAATCCATCAGTAACTGTACTTTTCGTAGGTAGGAACGTTGAACTGAGAGGGGCACCAGGGATAAGCGTTGGCATATAAATGTTGAGTTGTACCACAACGCTTTTCCCGGCGAGTTGGGAAAGAATGGTGTTTTTTTTCTCCAAACCACGTGCCGACAGATGAACTTAAAACATATTTTTTCAGTTAACATTTTACTTATTTAGTGAATATTTAATACAAGTTTTGCGGTTTTTATGTATTTATGTCTTTTACTTGTTTTCTACTGTTTTTTATTATTATTATTTCTATTACTACATTTAGAGGTTTTCAGAATTGGCTCATATTAATGAATCTTTAAAGTACTTTTTGTCTGTATACTTTTCACTAAATCTAATTTGCACTGATTCTGTTTTTGAAAACGTTGAATGAATATAATATATTTGTTGTCAGAGAAAAATATTCTTCTGATGATTATATTTCCCTTCACACTCACAGAACAACTACTGTCTTTTTTTTTTTTTTAGTAATTTCTAAGCTCAATATTTCTATTTTTAAAAAAATTTTTTACCCTATTCTAAAAATATATATATAATTAAATTCTATTCTGCTATTGCTAATTTTAATTTATGATGAGAGAACATTTGTTTTGTGAAATAAAATTTGATTTTATTGAAGGTTGGATTATTAAATCATAGCTAATTAAAAAATGCATTAGAAAATTGAAGAATCCAGAATATAAAAAAGAAAACTTCTAGAAGTAGAAATATTTTTACTGTAGAAGTATTTTCAAATTATTTGATTAGTGTTAGGAGTTGATGTTGTTTTAATGAGAATTTAAACATTTTGTATTTTCCGGAGTTGCAATTTAAAGATATTTATAGCTGACTAATTTTTATGGCATAAAATCTAATTCCCAAAACTATCATGCTCTTATACCATAAATACATACATATTTCAGACACTATCAGAGAACTTATTATGTGTTGCATTTATTTTCCTTCAGACAATTTCAACTGTAAAACTTCTAAAAATAATTATGCAATTGGAAATTCTTTTGAAAAGGTTTTAAAAAAATAAAATATTACAATATTTTGTACATAGCTTAAGGGGGTTTATATTAGAAAGTACCAAGTGCTCAAAAATTGATTTTTTCAAAGTAATTGCAGAATTGGCAGCTTGAATCTGAACAATTTTTAAATATAAAATGTAACACTATGATTTGTAAGAAGATATAATAGTATTCTAACTACTTAGGTAAATAATTCATTCTTATATCTTTTCATATTTTATTGATTTTTTATTAAACTGCAAGTATGATCATGTTTTTCAGTTAAATTAATTTTTTTATATTATCCATTGTCTTATTCTTTATAAAGTAAACAAATTAAGCTTAGCATTTTGTATATAGTTTGTTCACATTATATGTCTTTATTCATTACTTTTGTTAGTTTTAATTCCATCTTTTAAAATATTTGGTGAGCAATTTGCTTTTTGTAAAAATTATTTAATCAAATATTCTACGTTTAAAGTGTTTCATATTATGCAATATCAATGTCTGTTCACCAAGCTCAGAAAAATATCCATATTTAATGTTTTGCATTTTTAATATAGTGTAAACAAATAAAAGATTGTAGTTGGTGGTTTTTTAATTTCTAACTACTACCAAAAGAAATGTTTAACAAACATTCTACAGATTTTAGCCCTAAGGATACCAATATTCTTATTCTATTCTTTATCACTGCAATATTCCTATATTTTATGTAAATAAATATTTATTTTATATTTATAGGAGAGCGTGCTCAATGGTTTTTATGTTAACTGAGAGTATATTGCAAGTTTTATGATTAGCAGCCATTTATACCTTTGTTTCCTCAATAATTTTGAAGCAAACTGAATGAAAACAAAAATATCATTTTCTTAACCACCTTAGAAAATTCAGCTGGTATATAAATATTTAAAATGAGTTTTAATCAAAATACTTTCATTCATGATTTCAATGTTTTCTTGGCTTTTCAGACTTGTTACAACTTTGTGTTAAAAATTATAGAAATATATTTTTACTCATAGAAAAGAGTATATCTTTGTATAAATACTAATAAAAAAATGGAAACTATTTTCATTGTATTCTTTTAATATATTTTATTACATAAAGTTAATCTCTTCAAAAAGTCAACACAAATTAAGTTTATGAAATCCTGAAATATATTATATGTTTTTGTAAAATGCTTTGTTTCTAATAAAGCTGCAAGGTTTAATTTTTTAATAATTAGATCAAAAAATTAAATTCAATTGAATAAAAACAACTTTCTGGAAAAATTAAGATTTGTGTATGAAGTTAAAAAAATGTATAATTTCTTATGCTATATTTCATAATGATGATAAAGAAAGTTGAAAGTTAATTAAATTAAAATTTCCTATAAAGTATCTATTAACTATCATTCAGCTATTACCAAGTTCACAATTCTTGAGATCTGAAGTTATACAGATTCACTAGTTTATTTAGCATAATTATAATATATGAACCAAAATATAGTTTGTAATACTTAACCAAATAACAGAATTGCAAGTCATCATGCACAGAATTATTGTAATATCTTTGTTTGCATTATCTATATAAAAACACATTTAGTATATTACTTGCAGGATTTTTTTGGTGTTATTATATTTAAATGGAACTTAAATGAAAATAAATATTCATTAATTTGGAAAGAAAAATTCTTTCACTCAATAAAATTATTATTTTGACAATAGGAACTAATTTATTCTTAAAATATTTTGTATGATTGCTAGTACACTAATTAACACATGTCTTTTAACAATTTGTTCTTGAATAGCAAGTAAGAGATTTTGATAAAATATGATTAAAAACTGAATAGATATTTGCAGAATCACTACCTATTATTGATACCTTATTTTTATATTTATGCTGTAATTCTTATATTTACATTATTGTTGAAATATGAATTAAACAATGCATTAAATTTTCTGTAAATAATTATACAATATTATTGAAAAAGAAATTTATTATATTAAATATAAATGATACTCATGATAGATTTTTCTGATGAATTTCAATAAGGAATAAAAGTAAAAGACCCTTGAGCCTTGAAACAATTTTTTTATATATATATATTTTAATTAGTATTTTAAGCTGTAATGTGCCGTTTCTCCACAATAATGTCCAATAATATCACAAAACAAACATGAATTCTACATTGTTTGAAATTTTCTTTATTTATATCAATTGAATTATAGAATAAATATATTTTCCTCTTACATTTATTAGGTTACATTATTACCTTAAAATCCAAATCGTTTTCATTATGTCCTCATGTAGTTAATCACATGATTTTCATCCATTATTGAAAGTCAAGTAAGAAGTATTCTACTTAATATCTAAATAATTTGTAAAACAATTTGAAAAATGAAGTTACAATACCTCAAATTTAGAAGATCTAGAAGACGAAAGGGTTATTTACATTTTCAAAGTGACATGATGTCAAATAACAGTCTCAATCAGAAAAGTTTATGGTCACAATACTCAGAATAATTAAGAATATTTAAGTAAGATAATGAAAATCACAATTTTAATGTTAAATCTACTTGATTGATTCATTAATATGAAATTATATCTAAACAATTTATCTGAAAACAAATATAGTCAATATTCCTGGTCATCTAATGCGAAAAGTAAGATTGTATATATTATGAGATGCATAACAGAATGATAGAATAGACAATAATAAATATGAAAAAAATATATTTTAATATTGCATAGTATTCTTTCATCATTTATTAATCATTTTTGTTTATGTTTGATTACATAATGTTTTTACATATATAGATTATAGATTGTCCATTCATATATATTGCTTTTTTTTTTTTATTTATTAAGCATTTTACTATTAGTGAGCAATATCTCTTAAGTAAATAACATCTCAAAAAACAATTAGCTTCTAAATTTAGCTTTTAGTTTTCCTTGTGATTCAAGTAAACTTTAATTTTTTCTTATCATGATTTCATATTAGGTAAGGATTTCTTTGTGTTTCACATCATTTTGTTGTTAAAATAGTTGAAACTTTAGTAATGTGTAAACTTGCACTATCATTGTAATCAGATAAACATTAAGATTTAGGCATGAAAAACTTGGACAAATCAAATAAAACCAATCAAGATTTTTCAAATAAACTAATTAGTGTTTCATTTATTCACAAAAGGATGATGAAACAAGACTATTCTCAAACACTGCTAATATGATTTTATATCACTGAACAACAATATAAAAGAAATTACCATGTACAAATTTATTTACATTTTGAAGCTGTATAAAGCTAACAATTGATGTTTTATTTTTTGGTTCTCTAAACACTACCTACTTAAGATATGAACTTACTGCAGTTTAGTCAAAAAATTGTGTAATACAGTGCTATATATTATTTCATTTTTTTCATTGATTTTATTTTATTTCATATGTTGATTAATTTGATCTTTTATTTATATTATGCTGTCAAACCAATAAGAATTTGGTATTTGACTATATTTCTATTTTTCCAAGTGTGATTGCTTCATTCAAAATTTAACATTAGTTTGTTATTTAATTACAGAATTTTCAGGATATTATATTCATACTCCTAAACATGAAAAAAAATAATAATAATAACTACTACATGATTTAGCAGGTAAAATCAATTCTTTCCTAACTATAATTCATTTGCTCCAATTTTTACTTTTCTAATATGAATTCTTCATATCACATTTCAGAAAAATAGTGTAATTAAACTACAGGGTGAACATAAAATAATTTTCCCCATTTGGTGGCATCTGCTACTATATAGAATGAACTTAAACTTCTATTAAAGGGGGAAAGATTTTCATACGGAGATACATTGATGCTACTATAGATAGAACATTAGGGTTCCAAGGCTCATGTGGAACGTTTTCAATATAACATCCCTTCCTTTATACGATATATTGCACTAAATAGGGTTTTTTTTTTTGTATTTATTTCCCTGTGCCTACCACAGTTTATGTAAGTAAATTGATTGCATTTTGCTCATAAATTCACAGTTGTCATCAAACAAGAAAACTTACTTTATTGCCTTTCAATAGATTATCGATAAACTGACATATCAACAATCTAATAAAGCTTTATCGACAATTTATTTTTTGATCAACTCTTATTATTTAGAATTAATTGGTTCGAACGACATATTTGGTTGTGTTACAAGAAGTATATTTAATAGGAAAATGGTTATTCTTTATATATATATTGAAATTATGACATGCTGTACATTCCAGCTCTTTATATTTGTATAATATATTAGTTTAATAGTAGTTAATATTACTTCTGTTTCAATTATTAACTGAAAAATGTAGTGGTTTCCTAAGGGAAAAAAAACGAGATTTATTTTCTATATTCAGAATGTCAATAATAGGCTGCAATATTATAAATATTCTGAACAACTTTTTATCAAAAAGAGCATTATATTAATCTTTCAAGAATATTTATATTTTGAAATATACTGAGGAAGCTACAAGTGTGAACATGAAACTCTTAAATGATTTTTGAACTAGAAAAGTAAATCATAATTTAAAGAAAAACAGTATTAAAAAAACTTGTTTCCTCCTAAACGATTGTGGTGAGTTACATTTTAATAACTTTATACTACTGAATATAATCTCATATTTGTCATAAGAAAATTCAAATTGAATAGTTGTGTGTTAAAAAAAATACCATTATAAAATGCAATTTTCTGCAACTTTAAATCGTTAAAAGATGTTTATTAAAAAAAAATTCATCATATGAAAATAGTTTAAGTATATGTACAATTCTGTTATAATTTATGTATAATTAATTTGAACAGAAGTACTTAAATTATCAATAAAACATGGATTGATTCATCGGTTAAGTAATAAAACTCAATTTGTTTTATTTATCACGAAGTGGAGAATAACTTGTAACAATGAATTTAGAAATTTATAATATTGTAATGTACAATATCTACCAAGTCTATTATATTTCATTTCTATTTTAACACTATGGTTTAATTAGAAACATTAGCATAAATTTAGTACTTTATAGAATTATTTTTCTAAATTTTTACAAAATTAGAGTTCTGATTATTTTTTAAAAAAATAAATAAATTATGTTTGGGCTATATGTCTTCTACTCTTAAAACTAGTTATTTAAATTCAGTCAGTTATTTCATTCCTGTTAGTTTATCACTTTTACAAAAATGTGACTTGTATTTACATAGAGCTACAAAAGCACCAGAATAATATGACAAAAAAAATCAACATGTATGAAATAGATAAAGATTTGTTTTATTACCATATTATGAAACTTACATATCTATACCACATTACCTCTTCATTCCTTATGTAATTTATACATTTCTATATGATAAATGATCCGTTTATGAAATGCAACTCAAAACTAAACCCACATCCTGCTCTGCAAAACACGATTCAACCGAACCGGGAAAAGTGTTGTGATACAACTCAACATATAAAAGCCAACGCTTATCCCTGGTGCCCCTCTCACTCAAACGTCCCTACCTGTGAAAAGTACAGCTCGCGATGGATTCGTCCATCCCATAGGGATTACGTTTGGATTGAGACGCTAGTGCTTGAACCCTCCACTAAAACTCGAAAGGGGGGAGCATTAGAAGTTATGGGGGGGAAGCATCTCTGGAGGACGGGTTTCCAGAACGAAACACAATCTAGAGATCGCACGGACCAGGGTAACCTAAAATGAGTACAATCACAGTGCAGCTTATAGAAGCATCAGTGAGCTAATGTGAGCTTTGCTGTGATTGGACTCCTAAAAGGTTGACATGAGTGTGGTGATTCCTACGTTGAGTTTCATTAAGGGTTTGTTTATGAATTAAGGATATAATAGATGAGTATGGGAAAAGGGATTATAGCCTTTGTTGCTCCATATCCCATAATATTTAAATTCAAGAGTATGGGAAAAAAAAGTCTTCATTGTTATTTTTATTTATGGCGAAAATCCATTGAATGCGTTTTATTTTCGTGGATAGTCATGATAGTAAATATGTATCCTGGAATTGTTATACCCTTTTTTATTCTGAAGTTAATATTTATTACATATATTATCTTTTTGCTACCTAATTATGGGCTCCCATTACATCTTTCTAATCAAGACTAAATTAACTTTATTTTTCAGTTGTGTATTAATCAGATTTAAAGATCATTGCTCATAATTTTTTTCATAATTAAATCTTGACTGTATTTATCAACAGCATGCAGTTAATATCCAAATACTTATTTTATATATTTAGTTTACTCAATAATTTGTAAATAAATTAATATTTTTTATATATTATGCATTTTAACACAAGTAATTTGACATTATTTTTTAAAGTAATTTTACAATTATTTTTTGTGTGTATAATTTTACATGGTTAGTATGATTTTTAGTTTTGTTTGTCTTCAATCATTCAGAACAAATTTTTTTACTGTGCAAATTTCTTTCCAATTCAACAAAATATAATGTATGGCAGTTATCTGATTGACAATGACTTTATAAAAAATTCAGCTACGATACTACATTTTCCTTTTTCTCATGTTCAAAAACAGATACAATATTGCAGTATTTTGATGTTTATTATTATTCAACTTGAAAATATAGGATTAGAAAGTGGAATATTTGTTAAGGAAGAAAATCCAGCTGGCAGCTGTGGCAAACTAGATGATCTGTTCATCTGCGATTGCAGTTATTTGTATGCATCACAGATGTGATAGATCTTCTTGAATAGATATGCCAAAAAATGACTCACATGCATCTTAATGTAATATTGGTTTTCATATTGTATTGAGATTTCCAAATAACTCCTTTAAAAAATTTTAAATATTAGCATAGTTTTAAATATTTTTATGTGTATGTATCAGTTTTGATCTATTTACAATATGAAATTGAAATGCTATTATTTCATTCTTTAAAACTAACTCAAAAAAGGTCATGTATGTAAATATTCTGAGCTAGACTTGCAATTTTTTTGTATTTCAATTTTTAAATTTTGTCTATTTAATTTTTTTAATTTCAATTTTAAATCTTATTTCAATATATAAGTTGATATTTTCTAAAAATAGATTAAATACCTTAATTCTTAGATGATTATAAATGCATTTTAACCTTAAGTACTAAGAAAACAAATTTGAATGTAATATGATTATTCATCTTTATTAGTTAATGAATATTATTCTAGTTAATTATTAATAACAACATTAATATGATTTTGTAATATTTTTAATCAATATTTTACTTTTTTATTTAATTTAGTAAAAATTCAAGTAAATTGTAATAATGCCTACAATATGAAGTTCATTTAATTCTATTTTTTATAGTTATTATATATTTATTTTAATGAAACTTTTTAATGTAGTGTGGAAATTGGAGCTTATAAAATCTGTACTATTGTTGTTGTTGTTTTTAATTTTTATTATTAAATAGAACTCAGAACAGAAAATATAACTTTCGAAAGATAAAAATATAAATATTTTTTTGCTGATACACATTTTCTCCTTCACTTTCCATTCAGTAGAACTTAAGTGATTATCCTTCTTTATATTACTCTGTAAATTATAAATGAAAGAAACACTGAAATCTTAACTCATTCCTATCCCTTTCAATTTTGGTTTTCGGTTACTTTCATTATTAATTTTCTTGATTTTTATTTACCACAGTGTGAAATGTTGTAAAAATGTAGTATTACTAAAATGTTTTTTCAGTTGATTATCTGTTTCTGTAGTTGAAGCACTAAATTATGACTTTTATTATGAAGGGTGAATAACTGGTCATTGAAGGCGGTTAGTTTCTTTTAAGCTAAAACAATATCAATCATTCTTTTCTTTTTTTAATGAAAAGCTTTAATATTTAGTACTATTTACCTCAAATGTTTAATTCTGATGCTAAAGTGTGATTCTTCTTTTCTGCTTGAATCAAAGATGACAATAATGAGGGGAATCTCCCCATCAAAAATATCATCATTGATGAGAATGATATTACTACATTTTTCTAAATTAATAGAATTTTTTTTTTAATTCAATAGGTTATAAGTGGTGATTTAATATATAAGTAAAGATTCTGTGATTGCTTTTTTTTTTTTTTTTCTCCAGATTGTAATCGAACACTAATCATACCAGATCTGTAATGCAAATTGAGAAAAACTATTCCCCCCCACCCAACAAAATAGTTAAAGAATTACTTGTGGAATAGCATGATTCAAATGTCTCCTTTATTTAATGAAACTGATATTATCAAAGAAGAAATATAGACAAATTATCCTAGTTTAATGCAAGAAAAGTGACAAATTGAAATTTGGTTACATGTTTTTTTCAACAAATTCGTTTCATAAACTTAACTTGTTCTAACTCTATTATTTGGAAATTGAAGAATTTGAAAGGCAACTTATTGATTGTCATCATCTGTCATGACAGCGTTTATGTTAATTTCTGGCATTCGATATTTCAAAATTTGAAATAGTGCAGTAACAGTTTCCATTCCTAAATTATTGACAATAAAATGGCAAACAGGATAGCCTTGACCAAATTCATCGGTAGCAATTATGTTTAACAAATAAAAGTCATAAATGTTTGTTCCATGCATCTATACAGAAAACTTTATTTGCGCACTCGGTCAATTTTTTTTCTCTCTCTCTCTGCAAACCTAAGGCAAAAATCGAATCATTACTAAGCATCTCATCTAAATCATTTGGTCCAAAAATAGTTTGTGAATTTTGTGGTTTGAAAAGAAGTACTGGATCATATTTTTCTTCGTATAATATTTTTACTATTCTGAATACTGAATTGTCATCATTATTAGAATACAAGGAATAATTAATTCTTGATTGGTATGCCCTTATAGTTTTTCGTGAAATGTAAGCTTTTTTTATGGAACAAAATTTCTACTTTCTCTGAACCCAACTTCATTTCTGAGAAATTCTTGGATTTCGATTGTTGGGACTTTTAATAAAGATAGGGTTTTGATAATTTCCCTAGAATTTTTATCTTACTGCTGATGCACTGTATTACGAAACCCAACATAGTGGTTGTGATTGACATAATATGCCACTGAAATTAGATAATTTTCTTCACATACGGCAATTCTAGCAGGGCATTTTGAATCTGGAATTTTGCCCTTTTGGTTTAAACGAATGACTTGCGTTTTATATCCGCCTTCATTCGCGTAAAATTGGCACGCATAGTATTGAAATAATTTTGAGCTGATCTGTTTCTTTCCAGTTATTTTCTTTAAAAAATTGAATGTTGATAGACTTTCTTGCTCTAACCTTTTATTGAAAGTTTTGAATGAGTCGAAAGATAATATTTTCAATTCCTGTATATTATGTTTCTCTTGAGCATGTTTATTTAAATGAACAATGAAAGAGAACGATTTTTTGCATATTATAGTGAAGTGCACTTCAATTTGATCTTTAACTCTTCATTTCTTCGCAAGTGTTAAAAACTTTCTCCTATTACTGAAAAAATGCCCGCATTTATTACATTTTTTGGGCCCTTCTTTCCCAATCTGGATTACATTGAAATCATTTGAGGATTGTAAGTTGCATTTCAGTTTATGGCTAGAAAAAGAGGCTTTATTTGAATATATTTTGGCACATTTATCACATTGGATAAATTGATTTGCTTTCCGATAATGAGCATTTTTTAGATGACGTTCATAGTTATTAGAATAGAATTTATTGCATATATTGCATTCAGTTTTCTTATTTTCAAAAACGCTAACGATATGGGAATCATCTGACTTACCTTTGACAGAAAGGGATTTTGTCTTACTTGTTAAAGGAAAATCCGGATAATTTTTGGATGATTAACCAGAATCAGCAAAGTTTACTAGAAGTCCAGATAAATTACTGTCGACAGAACAAATGGGTACTTCCGTTGGGAAATTCTTGCTTGATTCTTCTTGTCGCAATAAGATGGAATAACGGTTTGGATCTAAACCAGATGCCATCTCAAAAGACCAACAGAACTGAATACAACTAGAAAAATGAATACAGGTTTTTATATTCAATAATAAGAGAGAGAGAAATAAATAAAAGGTAAAACACTGTATTTGCAGATAAGTTTTTTCAGTACATTACTTATGAATCAATGGAATAGTCAATAATTCTGAATATATTCGTTAAGCGGTACATGTTATTGTTTTTCTCAAAAATAAACACATCATCTGCACATTTATTATTGATTGTAATCAAATCAATTGAAAATGCTAAGACACTCTCTTTATAGAAGTTGAAAGATGCAAGCTTATATTTCTCGAATAACTAAGAAAATTACATATAAGCCAAATCAGGTAAGGGAATGTCATACATTTGATTACGGTAAAGCATTAAAACATTCAAATGTCACTTATAATTCAGTTATACATTCAGTAGAAATATATACACCCGCGGATTATGATATAATAAGGCAACAGAAAATTAAAATTGAATGCTAAAACGTTTAATGCCCTTTCCCTTCTAGGTAAATTCTATTTATACCAAGAAAGTAATATGAATTAAACGTTTTAGCATTCAATTTTAAGTTTGTGTTTACTTTTTATCAGTTTTTACATTATATATCAAACAGATAAAAATAAACATAAAGAATAAAATAATAGTTCTATTTAGTAACAATTCAAAGTAAATTTTCTAATTTACATTCTTTCCAAACTTTCAATTCGTATAAAAAATTTCATAATTTTGTATGAGTTTTAAAAACATATCTGAACTAATTTTATTAAAAAAAAACATGGGAGAGAAAAGATTAAATTAGCGACTTTAATTGTCAATTATTTGACTTTAAGAAAGGTTAGCATTTCCATAACTAAACTCACTTTAACAAAAACTCCACCATTTGACTAACAATATTTCTTCTATTGAGTAATAAATATCATTTGTGTGATTTTTATTTCAAAATAATTAAATTTTCAGCATGTTTGGAAACATATAGTTTAATGAAAGATATTGCTCGAAGTGTAATTTTTAATGTTTTTTTCAAGGATGGAAATAAATCCTACGAATAATATCTTGTTTTTATTATTATTATATTTTCAGAAAATTTCAACTAGATGAATTCGAATAGTTATGTATTCCCTATTTTTTATGGAAACTATTAAACCACAATTCTAAAATATTTTCTTTTTATAAAAATATTCAACTAATATGAAAGTTTTACGCCACAAATTAAAATTATCGTTTCAGTTTCCATTATTCTTTGTTATCAAAGATGTTCAATTTTTTTAAAGCAAAAATTAACACCGATAGAAAACAATAGAAAGAATTCTCATTAAATCATTAAAAAATTGCACGAAATATTTATGACATACATTTTTAATTCTAAAAAAATACTGTATTTATTTGTCTCGATACTTGAAAAATGTGGATAGAAGATAGCATCTTCAAAAATTCAGCAAAAAGAATATCTCGTTACAGTAAAATACTTTAATGGAAATGCAGACGATAGGATACGAAAATGCACAGAAATTTGCACAAAACAAAGTCATTCCCTCTGCCTAAGGTCAAGAGTGAGGTCAATTTCACACTCTTTTGTCGGTGCAAGGAAAGGCACGACATTTCTTGTGAAAGGGGAGTACTTTGTTATGTTTTCTCTTTAATTTATGTTAGCTGTGAATTGTTGATTTGTCAGTCGGTTATCCATGGAAAGGAAAAATAAATCTCACGGATCTGGAAACAAATTTAAAATAAACCATGAGAGAAATATTCTGAAATTTGGCAGAAATTCATTTTAATTATAATGCATTTGAGTACACCATCCTTGTAAGCGAAATAAATAAGTTGTTCGTTTGTTCCAGAAAAAAAAATCACTTAGATCGCCTCTCATCGCGGTATGACATATTTCCCTCAATTAATATGAATATTCAAATCATAAGATTTTGCGAATCATATTGCACTTTATTTGAGGCTAATATTTCTGATTTTTTTTTTCAAGATTTTATATTTTTTATACCTTAGAAATTTTTTCAATATCACAACTTTTGAAATTATTTATTTTAATTTTTTCCATTCATAGTTATTTTCGCCTGTTTTTTGTTTACTCTTTTCTTTTGGGTTAAAGGTTTTTTCTTTTCTTTTTTTTTTTTTGCTGAATAATAAAAGGAGAAATAATCAGCAATAAAAAAAAATGCTGCCGATTCAGAAATTTCATATAGGTTTTGAGGTCCCCCAGTTATTATATTATGATTATTTTTTGCATTAAAACATATTCAAAAAAATATTTGTTTAATATTCAAAAAAAATATGTTAAGACATAATAATTTTAAGAACAAATCATGGTTTATTCCAAAAATATATCTATACAACTTTTAAATTTGTAAAATGTTGAAGAATACTAAAATTTGCTTAAATATAAAACTTGTCCTCTCATTTTATTTTAAAGTATCTACCACATACGGCCAGATTATTGGCTGAGTTTAATGACTCCTAAAAGTTTAATTTGAATTTATTTGTGTGGTTTGATCTTAATGTTTCCTCGATAAAATATTTTTCAACTTTAAATTTTGATTTTTTTAAAAAGTATCTCATACGACTAGCAATTTCACGCCATTCTGTTGATTGCACTATGCACGTTCAAAGTTCTTTATCTGTATCTTTATACATTCGTTTTATCATAGAAATCATTTATCCTTTTCAATAGTTTAATTTACTCCCTTACAAATATTAATATTGTTTCATGTCTTTTATTAAGGTATCTGGTTTCAGAAGTACATTTAAAAAAATTGTTTGATTATCAATTTTACCAGCTTTTTTTATAGTGATGACTAAAAACTGTAAATAACATTAATTAGAGAAATTTAAAAAGTAATTTAATTAATAAAATTGAGACATTTTAGGTGAAATTTGATGAAATTAGAGAAAACGCAAAACGTTCTTTACTGAATTCAAATTCTCGAATTTAAATTATTTTTCTACACAACTTACTTATTGTGCTTATAAAGAAAATAAACTAAAATCTAAGAAAAATATGTAAATGAAAAAAGTTATATATCTGTGAGTATATTTATGGTAAAAATATTGTAAAAAGACGCAATTAATACTAAATCATGTAAAATCTCATATAAATAATGTATTAACTAAATTATGCAAAATTATATATTTGGAATTTTTTATTCTGTTCATACGATAGTACAGAATTTGTATTTACTTAATAATTAGATTATACTTCAAAAATTTTCATAATTATACTTTCCTATTATATTAGGGTTTGTTCGAAGTGAACGATTATTACATGCTAAAATTAGAGTTATATCTACAGTTCTCTGAATAGTAATTTAAATCTTTTCTTAGTCACATTAACTTGATTTATTTTTACAATAGTCGAACATAAATTTATTTACTTCTGAAGTTCTTTCCAAGCAATAGATGAATTAAATAAAAAATAAAACGCTCATGATCTTGACTTACAGTTGATAATTTTATCAAGTTATTTTAGATATGTATAAATCTTGTAAATTTTTCCCTTTATCAAAAAATAATGTACAGTAAAAAAAAACCCGAGTCGTGTTTTTGAATAAATCAATCAGCTGCGAATTTGCATTTAACTATTTGGCATTTAAAAAAAAGTAATCAGAAGTGAAAAATGATGTGCCTTTAGCATTTATAGAAAAAAATTTCGTTGGTATTGTGCAGGTCTGTTTTTACATACAAAACATTTTAAATTGACCAATTATAATGTTTTTTCACAAACTTGATTCACTTATATGGACCTGATAAGATTTGTCATTGACATCTTTGTAATTTTTCCGATTCAATTATATGTGTATAAACGTAGGGTTCTTCAAACATTTTCATAGTTTCTGCACTTTCATAGCAAGATTGTGTTTTTTTATGCTTACTTTTTGAAATTTTGCATAAAAGAAGAAAACCTAATTTTATTTTTGGAAACCGAGTCTGGACACCCAGAGGGATACTTCCTTAGCATGTACACGACTAAATCTAACTATATTAAGCATTTCGTGGTATGAATTATCAAAATAACATATGCGATTTAGCCCAATAGGTGAAGCAAATTATTGTACTTTATAATATGTTGCGTAATTGCACTAATCGGTTACGTGTTTGTAAATTTCATAACCTTTCAAAACCCTCAGATTTTTCCAGTTTAATTTCTTCTTCTCTTCTTTCTATCCAGCTATTACCGCTGAAAACATAATTTCAACTCTTGATTAAGTTAGGGCCCCTCGGAATCACGGAGTCCAGGGGCATAGCCTCCCCCCCCCGCCACCCAGATAGCCGGTCTTGGGAGTACTGTTCTATACTTGCGCAACGCTCACTAAACTACTGATAAGAAATAATTTACTTAAAAATTCTTAACCTTCTGACTCCCAGTGCAACGGAGACAGCAGGACATACTAGTACAGACATCCACGGATTGGCCGAGGGGACGAAATGCCACCTGCTTTTTTTTCTTCCCCTTTACTTAGCAGGGTCGTAAAACGGTTTGGGTGGTGCTTCCGCTCCCACCGTCACTGTTAATTAGTGCCCAAAGAAAGTGTTTGACGATAGATACTTTATTTACTGTACAATTTCTGCTCACCAGCTACTAAACTTTCTAGCTAAAATGTCGGGGTATCGGAAAATTTTAACTCAAGAAGAAATTAATAAAATGCTGTTTGAAGATACAGATGAATCTGTTTTAGATATAAGTGATGATGAAGAAGCTGGATTTGAAACTTCAAACTCTTTTCAAGAAGAAAATATTTCTATTTCTATTTCTTTTCTCAGAAAGGTTAATTACATACTCCATTCTATATAGTGTTTATATTTGATACCTGCCTTTATTTTTCTGGCCAATAGCTGCGGATCTCTTTTTCTGGGATTAAGTGATAAACATCCAAACTAAGCAACATTGTATTCAGCAATAAAAATGAAATTCTCATTGAATAAAATTAATTATAGCGAAATGACCGGACTTAACGGTTTTAATTGTTAGTAAGGGGATCTTAAGTTTAGAATAGGTTTTATTCCCACACAAAGTAAGAGGATAAGGGAGTGATAGTGGAACAAATATAATTCATTATATCAGTGTATCATTTGTTTTCAAACATAGGTTTACGATTTCGTAGTTTCTTCATGGGATTAAGTACTTCAGCCTTTTGAACAATAAAAGATTTAAAAGACGAAACTGCTTGTACATATACTATGAATTGTATGCACTGTGTCTTGTAATTAAACAAACAAGCTCATAATTTTTTTCATTTTTGAAATCGTATGTGTTTAATAATAATAATAAAAAACTAGAAAAAAAGATTACAATGAAATCTACTATGCATATTTTAATGTATCATATCAGAATAAAATTTCTTGAACGGCCAAGCACCACGTGCTCGTGCGAGTTAAATCATATTTTTATTAATTTTAATTATTTCTTTGAACGAGTCCCTTTAGTATTGCAAACAATCCAAAAAACTTTGTCTCGCATTGATTGTTTCAAAAAATATCGCATTTCCGACGTATTTCATTTCATATAATCACATGCTCAAAATGACATTTTTTAACTTTTATTTGCGGTAGTAATGAACTTTTATTTTTTTTAATCAGAGCTTTGGTGAAAAGAATGGCAACGTGTTATTAAAAGCTGATTTTTTTTTTGAGATGCTCGTGCAGATAATAAAATTTTTATTTTTCACCCAGGGATTTTTTTATTTTTCGCCTACGGGTTTTTGTTGACGGCACAAAACGTAATTCCTAAATCAATATCATGTTCTGACAGGATAATAGCTTAATTTTTTAAAAGTAATAAATAGGTGCCGGATTTTTTAAGTTACAAATTCTAACATAGTGACAAAAACTACTTATTTTAAAGCAAAATATCGAGAAGTATATAAAAATAATAAATTTTAAAAATAAATTATTTAAAATGCTTATTGTTTCAGAAACTGTATTTAAATAAGTATTAGTTATTTTTCGAAGCTGAATCTCCACCATAAAAGTTCTTGAAACAGTTTTAATTATAAAATAGCAAACTAAATATTCTTTCCTTATTTGATTTTGCAGATCGTTTGAAAATTGGCTGATACGTCTTTTGTGCAGTGTTTTTATCCAATTTCATAATTAAAAAAAAATACCAACAAACGCTCTCTTTGGTTATAATTCCGAGTTTCATTACTTTATTCATAAAATTGGATATTTTTTTCCGTAGTATTTATTTCTTATTATTTAACAGCAAAATATCGGATTTTCTGAGTCGTTTGGTAGGAGAAAGAGAGTTTTTGAGTTAGATAGTTTTTTGGCAGTTTAATTGTAAAAATTTTCATGATATATATTGGCGCGAAATTTTTTTTCAATAAAATATTATTTTCTCTGTATTACTATATTGTTATTTTAAATTGTAGTAGATTTTGAAAATATTCGATTTTAATGATGTTATTTTTTAGATTTGGATCTACATATATCTTTTCAACGTTACATTATTCTCTTTATAATCTCTAATATTAATAAATAATTTCTCTTTATATTTTAATAAATAAATAAAAGTGATTGCTGTAAAAATTAATTAATTTAAAA
>JAOUZG010026324.1:1648489-1682803 GCA_026289955.1 Argiope argentata | reverse complement strand
CCTAGCCGCCTTTGGCGACCAGTCGGTTCGCCAGTATGAATGCTCGCTAAAGTTTGGTCGCTAATATTTTATGTAGCTGTGTCTCATAACAGGTTTTTCACCAAAATATTTTTTAACCAAACAAATTTTAACAATCATATAATTTATTTATAGTATTATTTATTATTATTTTCTTCAGATGATCTGTTCACTGTACTACTAATCTTTCTCTTTCTATCCGAGCAATGATTGTCCCGGAATTGATATTTTACTTAAGTGGTGGAGGGAAAGGTCTGAAATTCTACGTTTTTATAGAATAATGAGATTCGAATTTTCGTAAATGTAAACACACTAAACAAATAAAGACACGATTGGTTTTCGAGAGATGCAAAGTTTAAAAACAGCTTAGAAAATGCCGCTCATGAGGAAGTAATGGTGACACACACACACTCTTCTTTTCTTTATTTTTCTATTCTTTTTTTCTTCACTACTTTTCTTTTTACAAACCCTTTTTGCCCTCTGTTATTCTTTTTATTCTTTATTTATTACTTTAATATGACTTTATTTTGAGCAGACATAGATTAAATATCCATACAGACTAATAATAAAAGCAACTATTTTCTTTCTTTTTTAAACATCCCGTTATCTATGAATGAAAACCAACTGACTTCGCGCATTTCTTTCTAAACAAATAATTATTTATTACTTCCTGCCATCTTACTCGGTGCGGGGGAAGGAAATGAAGATTTTTGGCGGGAAAGTAAGAAAAGTATCGTTTTAACTATTTTTTCTCTCCATAAGAACCATCCTCGTGTCTTAACGAAAATATTAAAATAAAAATTAGCCGAATCGGTCGAGCCGTTCTCTAGTTTTGCGCTTAGCAACGCATTTCGAGTTCCATTTTTATTAATATAGATATATGGCAAACCATTTTCCATCTAAATTTAATCTAACCCCTATTCTGAATTAAACTTTAAAAAATGTTAATAGCGTTCTTAAAGCAAATTTATAAGTTTCACCGAGAAAAAAAGCGAATATTTCGTAGAAAAGGACCTTTAATTATATCACTTAATGACTCTCTTAACAATTCGAGAAACGTGCATTCTCTGTAGCCCCTCTAAATGCACGCCAAGTTTTCCGGCCATAACTCTTTTCTGTATTATAGCTAATGTAAGGATGTAAAAGCAAACTATTGGATTATCACTGCGGCAAATTACAAAGCAGGTTTCGCATGAAATGTATTGTGGATCTTGTTATTCCGGAAAGAAGTCATCACCTTATTCTGTAAAAGGGATGTCGGAAATTTTGATGACCAATATATATTTTTTGAATATATTATATATGTTTAATATATATATTATATATGTTTTGAAAACTTATGGGTTCAAAATTGGCTTGAAAAAGCATGAAATCACTAAAGAAGATAATATTCAAGCAATTTTACTTGCTTCTGATTAAAGTGATGATAATCTGTCAAAAAAAGATAATTTGGCGGCAAAATAATAATAATAAGAAGAAGATACCTTAGGTTATTTTTGAAGTATCTTAAAAAAGAATTAGAATTGGAACTATCGTGTTTTGTATAAACAATAGAGGGAGGGGCAGGGATCGAGGAATCAAAGAATTGTGTCTTCAGTTATTTTAATCTTTCTTGGATTAAAAAAAAGGGAAAATTGCTGATTTACTATCAGGAAACATTAAAAATTTTGGGCAGCTCTATACTTGATTTTTCCGTTGGATATGAAGTAGGATATTTTTTTAAAAATTGTTTTCCACAAATAATATGCGTGAAATAAAATTGTTGAAGTACAAAACAAAACAAAACATGCAAAGTTTATAAAATCTGCAGCATTTAATGAATGAATGAAAACAGATTGGCAATAAAAAATGGCTGTGGAAGTCAGCTACAGACATATGCCGTATTATTCAAGCTTGACAAACGATTGTTTTAATAGCATTTTAGATTAATAAAAATAAGAGGAAAAATAAGGATATTTTCAATGTAGATATTTGCTCCAACTTTTATTTCAACGATGTAAAAAAGATTTACTTATTACCAAAAATGTGCTCATATGCATATTTTTGGAATAACATGAAACTTTAACCCATAAACTAATCTTAATAATATAATACAAAACATCAGACTACCTTTCTAGAAATTCAATATGCAAAAATCAAACAGCATAACGATTTACACTAGAAAAGTAATGCATAAGATGAACTAAAGTAAAATTTTAAGGTTGAAAGCTTGCAAAATATATTTCAATTCTGAATTTATTTAGCAAACTTTTATATTTCAGCATTGAATGAAGATTTAAATATTGGTTATTTCATATATGGAATGCTTTGATAGAAATAAAATTTTGAAAACATAATATATTACTTAATCTCGTGGTTTGACAAAATTTTAAGTTATAATATTTTAAAAGATTAATAAAAATAAGTTGCAAGTTATAGGTGTTTTTAAAGTATATATTTGTCTCAAAATCCTTTTAAAATGATTTAGTTCAAAATAAAAATGAAATTTTTTTTAGAAATATAATGAGTAAACTTATTTAAAAATTTAATTAGAATTCTAAAAGTAGTATTATTTTTAAGATGCAATACTGACGATAATTGATTATAAAATTTTAACCCACATTTCGTAGAAAGGTTATTTCCGAAATAAAAAATATTTCAAACAGTGTTGTTAGTTGCTTAGTGGATTTGGTTATTACGGTATTAGAGGATGAGTTCAAACGTTATCTTCTCTATTATTGAATCGCATCTGACAAATAACAAAATTGTTGTATGGTAATATATGACGTATTATTTAAATTTGGAAAAATAGTTTTTATAAATAATTTAACAAGTAAATGGAAATTAGATGAAAAATAATGTTTGGGTATTAATGTCAACGCTTTAAAACCGAACCAAAACGTTTAAAAACCTCATATGAAACTTTTCTTTAAAAATTTATTGACCAAGCTATATTATAAAATTTTAAATCTTTGTATAGAAAAAAAATTGCTCCCCCCACCTCTTCAAAAAAAAATGAAAAACTTTTTACAAAAAAATTTAAATACGCTTCAGTAAAAATCTTAGGCTGAAAGGAAATGTAAGCTGGTTGTTCAAAAACCGCAAGGCAATTTATTGATGAAAGTAGATTATATCTTCAAACGACGTGTTTATTATATGTAGAATCAATCTAATTATGTACATTTGGATATTCAAAATATGAAAATTACTGAACAAGAGTAGCCCATTGACTAAGTGTAACTTCCCAGCATATTCTCCACTAAAGACACCACCTCGCTCCCCAAATAAAATAACGGACATTGGACAGTACCGTCAACGGCACAAATATTCATTTTTAGACAACCGCATATGAATTTTGTGCTTCACATTACAGTGAAGCACAATGGACACAGAATGCATTTTAATAAAACGATCAACAATTGAATTTCTTTGATCATAGTCGTGCTTTTATATAATCGCCTTTACATATATGCAAAAACACAGACCTACAAACATTCGACACTTGGGCGGATTAAATTAAAAATTTAAAAAGTATCTAATTAGATTACAAATTTAGATATTCGATTACAAAATTCGTTATATAATTTAAATGTCAAATTTTATATCGATTTTACTACCAGGCAGACTTCTGACCAATGGATTTCATACACAATTTGATGGAAATCCTCAAATTTGTTGCAAAAAACATGTAACCAAATTTCAATTCGCCATTTTCTTGAATTAAACTGGGGAAATTTGCCTATACATCTTCTTTGATAATATCAGTTTCACTAAATAATGGAGACAATTGAATCATGCTATTCTACAATTATTTGATTCAAGCAGAAAAGAAGAGTCACACTGTCGCATCAGAATTAAACATTAGAGGTAAATAGCATTAAATATTAAAGCTTTTCATTAAATAAAGAAAAGACTGATTGATATTGTTTTAGCTTAAAAGAACTAAACCGCATTCGTTGACCAGTTGTTCAACCTTCACATTAAAAGTCATAATTTAGTGCTTCAACTACAGAAACAGATAATCAACTGAAAAAACAGAATTTTAGTAATACTTTCACACTGTGGTACACAATCAGTAGAGAATAAAAATCAAGAAAATTAACTATGAAAGTAACAGTAAACCCAAATTGAAAGGGAGAGGAATGAGTTAGAATTTCAGAGTAACTTTCATTTATAGATTATAGAGTAATATAAAGAAGGATAATCACTTAAGTTGTACTGAATGGAAAGTGAATTAGAAAACATGTATCAGCAAAAAATATTTATATTTTGATCTTTCAAAAGCTATACTTTCTATTCTGAATTCTATTTAAAAATAAAAATTAAAAACAACAACAATAGTACAGATTTCATAAGTTCCAATTTCCACTCTACATTAAAAAGTTTCATTAAAATACATATATAATAACTTTAAAAAATAGAATTAAATGAACTTCATATTGTAGGCATTATTGCAATTTACTTGAATTTTTGCTAAATTAAATAAAAATTGAATTATTGATAAAATTTTACAAAATCATATTACATTCAAATTTGTTTTCTTAGTACTCAAGATTAAAATGCATTTATAATTATCTAAGAATTAAGGTATTTATTCTATTTTTTGAAAATATCAACTTATATATTGAAATAAGATTTAAAATTGAAATAAAAAAAATTAAACAGGCACAATTTAAAAATTGAAATTAAAAAAAATTGCAAGTGTAGCTGAAATTATTTACATACATGACCTTTTTTTGAGTTAGTTTTAAAGAATGAAATAATATCATTTCAATTTCCTATTGTAAATAGATCAAAACTGATGCATACACATAAAAATATTAATAACTATGCTACTACTTAAAATTTTTTAAAGGAGTTATTTGGAAATCTCAATACAGTATGAAAATCAATACTACATTAAGAGCATGTGAATACTTTTTTTTTTTGGCATATCTATTCAAGAAGATCTATCACATCTGTGATGCATACAAATAACTGCAATCGCAGATGAACAGATCATCTAGTTTGCCACAGCTGCCAGTCTTCCTTAACTAATTTTCCACTTTCCAATCCAACATTTTCAAGTAGAATATTAATAAACATAAAAAAACTGCAATATTGTTTCTGTTTTCCAACATGAGATATTTAGAAAACAGAGACATAATCATTGAAAAAATGCAGATAAAATTACAATATAGCAACCTCAAAATAAATAATTCAAAAAAATGAAAATCTGGTATAGTAGCTGAATTTTTTATAAAGTCATTGTCAATCAGGTAACTGTCATACATTATATTTTGTTGAATTGGAAAGAATTTGCACAGTAAATAAATTTGTAATGAAGGATTGAAGACAAACAAAACTAAATATTGATCTTTAAACTGAATAATATTATTCAGTTTAAATAATAAATAAAGCTAAAGAGTAATAAATAAAGCTAAAGAGTAAAGAGTAATAAATAAGCTAAAGAGTAATGAAAAGTGCATAAATGCTGTTAAATTAAATGTAAACATAATATCCCAACTTAACAACAAGAGAAATTTTCTAAATAAAATTTTTATAAAATGAACTGATAATAATGCATTTCACTTGATGAAGTAAAAGGAAATGCATTGTAAAATTTGTCATAAATTAAACAGCTTAACCAGTGTAAAATAAATAGGAGTGAACTACATGTTTTCTATTATGCATATTGTGAATTTACAGCAAGATCCTTTAAACCCATATGATTGAATAATTATTAAAGAAAACTTTGCAGCATTAGTTTGGTTATTAAATATCATACTAACCATGTAAAATTATACAAAAAAAAAATTATAAAATTACTTACAAATCTTTCTCTTATTTACCATAGATACGTGAAAACTAGGTTTAAATAGTCATTAACATACATTTAATGTCAGTTTTCCCTCCAGAGAAACATTTCAAATTTTAATAAGAAAATTTTCAAAATTTATATTTTTATTTTTATTATAAGACAAATAACTATATATGTTATAAACAACCTTTAAATAACTTTTAAATTCAGTTTTTATTTAAAATTAAAGAAACACTGTTTTTAAATAAATCTAAATTAATGTTATGATTAAATAAAAAATATCTGTAGGGTTATACTGCATAATATATAAAAAATATTATTTTATTTACAAATTATTGATTAAACTATATATATAAATTATGTATTTGGATATTAACTGCTTACTGCTGATAAATATAGTCATGATTTTAAAATGAAAGAATTTATGATCAATGATCTTTAAATGTGGTTAATGCACAACTGAAAACTAAAGTTTTATTCACATATATGATTTTTCTGTAGTTTACTTCATATTGAAATTGATAGCTATTTAATAAATGAAAGAAAATGATATATAGAATAATTTGAGTATCATTGCAAAATTATTTTGGGAATATTTATACAAAATTCGATATAAAAATTTTCATGACAGTCGATGCCACTTGCACCAATGATTATCCAACACTTCTGAAATATAGAGGAGAAAATACATGTCCAGATTACTCAGTTGATTTTAAAATGTAAAATGCATCATAAAAAATTAACTTACACATAAAAATATTTTTGTACATCACTTTGCTTAATCTTCACAAGAAAGAATCACACAAACAGTTGATTAATCTTTCATTGCTTTTTGAATCCTTATTTCACTCACAATATGTAAAAAACTGTTTCGTTAATTCAACAAAATATAAACATAGTTAATTGTTTACAAATGAAATTAATCAAAAAAGTTAATTAAATAGAATAAGGAATTTAAAGCAAAAGAAAAAAAATGTCAGACTTTTTTTTCTATACTCATCGATTATCCTGAATTTATAATTATTATAAGCCCTTAATGACACTCAGCAGAAAGATTACAGTGTAATTTAAATAGGAACCAGAATATATTACAATCAGAGCCAAGATTGCGATACG
Organism: Argiope argentata; assembly: GCA_026289955.1. NCBI lineage: Eukaryota > Metazoa > Arthropoda > Arachnida > Araneae > Araneidae > Argiope > Argiope argentata. The sequence goes on along the minus strand of JAOUZG010026324.1, from coordinate 1,675,890 downwards.
ACTCGCAAATGTAAATAAAAGTTATAAGCTTAGAAATCGCCACACTCATGTCAACCTTTTAGGAGTCCAATCACAGCAATTTTCACATCAGCTTAATGATGCTCTTGTAAGCTGCGCTGTGATTGTACTCATTTTAGGTTACCCTGGTCGGAGCGATCTCTAATTGGGTGTTATTCGGTTACGTCAGCCTTTCAGTAGTCCAATCACACTGAAGTTCACATTACTTACTCTTTTGTAAACTGCGCTGTGATTGTACTCATTTGAGGTTACCCTTGTCGGTGCGATCTCTATAAAGTGTCTTTTTCGGGTTTCCAATCCGGCTTACCCAATCAAAATAGCTATCACTTCAGTTCAGTATAATCATAGTAATTTTGAAAACTGTTTTTAAATATTCAAGAAGAGAAAATTTAATTTGTATAAAAATAATTTATGTCTTCGTAATATATATTAAAATAATTTTAAATAATTTTAAAAAATTTCACTCATGTCGTATGTCTTTTTTTTAGTATGCTCTTTTATTGAGTAATTAGATTAATCATAACTGTGTTTTGTTGCCCACGAAAAAAAAATCAAACAAATATCATCATGGCAGCCCGGTGCACCATGTGTTTATCTCGGGTTTTCCGGCAAAATCCCAATAAATTAATAATCAATAGAGTAAAAAATGTTTTCAGTGTTAATACTCGAATGAAAAGCTCATCTGCAATCTTCACAGCTCCCATTCTAAGGTACTGTTTAAAGCCACAAGCCAGTTATTCTACTCAAAAATCAACTGATGTAAAGATTTTGAGTGATGACATACTGAGAGCAGCGAGAGCCAAACAAGCTTCTGGAAATGAAGATGAAAAACATTCCAAGAGTTCAGATGAAGGCGCAAAGAATGATGCTTTTTCGAAAAAAGCAATGAAATATACATTTTTAGCATTCGGTTCCATGTTTACTGGGTTAGTGGGACTGGCAATATACGAATGGGGTTGGTATCAAATTATAATTTTTAGTTTCTACATTTTTAAAATTTTATTGAATATATATAACTTTAAAATGATGTTTACATGCTTATTTCATATGTTTATTAATTATAGATGTATATATTTTCCAGAACAGTTCTTTGTATGACTGTTAATTGTTCTGTTGCTTGTATTAAATTCTTATTTTTTATAGTAAGAACCTAATCATATGGATTTATTGTTTTCTTACTTCTGTGTTTTATCGTCAGTTTGTCTAAAGCATTTAAAAATTAATTCAGTTGTATGATAATCTGAAATTCATTTAAAATCTTTATAAGTGCAATTTTAAAACATATTTTTCTTCAAACTGTAGAATTTGTATTCAATAATAGAAAATGTTATTAAAATATGTGGAAATAATTTCCTTGTATAATAGAAATATTTAATCAAAATTGGTATGAATTGGAAAATAGCCTGAAGCATAATTTCTTTCCTTTCTTAAAGTTTGAATATTTCACAATTTGGGTTAAAAGGAATTAAAAAAAAAAAATCCAGTTTGGGGAATTTTTTAATCAAACAAATTTATATACCTCCATTCAAATTGAATCTACCATTTCTACCATATTATTTTTCCTACTTTAAGAAAATTTTAACATTTTACATTGATGTCTATTGAATGCATTTTTAAAATGTTATTCAGGGCAATTAGCTTCTTTTATAATTTTTTAACTGCTATTTGTGTGAATCCCTCTTCCCCGCTTCAAACATTAGGTTAAGAACTACAAAAATTGAGATTACATATGTAATTGTTGAGATTAAATCTCAATAATTATATCTGAACTATTTAGGAGCTAATATGTGCTGTACTTTCAAAATAGCCATCTTCAGCAAACAACCAGCTGTTTCAATGTATATTATTTTCCTATTATCTATCAACCTTAGTTTTCAATTTTTGAATGCACCAAGCATTAATTGCTGCAAATAACACCAGAAAAATTTATTTGTATACAATTTTGATGCTTGCACAAAATAAAATTTTAGTGATTGCTGTTTATAATGAAGTTAATAATTAAACCCTTGCATTTATTTATGAAAAGGAACCAAGACAATGATTTTAAGTAACAATTATAGTAAAGATAATTTATTTTAGTCTTATTTATGCTCATTATTTTTTAATTATGAAGTATATTTAAGCAAATCCTAAAACGGAATTGAATGTGATATTATTGTAACAGCTTTTAATTGGAAATCGAGCCGATTCATACTCTTATAAAATTCAAAATTAGTTATATATATATTAACTAAAAAGTATAATTGCAATAATTTAAATCATTCCTTGAGATACAAAATCCATCAAATATCAATTGCCACCTGTGTTAAATTATCACACATCCTCTTGTCTGTGTTGTCATAATCACATATGATTCTAATAATTATTATAATTGTTTCTTCTATTAGGAAATAAAAAAAAGTTGCATAATTAATTTTGCTAAAATATTCTTATTTCCTGACTCCTTTCCATTTTTTCTATTTAATTAATGTAACAGAAAGCTCTGTAAAAATACTTTCATCAGCAGTTCCCACTCTCTGAGTGAAGGGATAAAAATTGTTGATCTAAACAAATTCTATTAAAAGATCCCTATAATTTCCCTTTATGTGGATTCCTACTATGTGATTTAATCATCTTCCTGAAGAAATTTCTCAAATTATAGACAAAAGGGTGAGTACTGATACTATGTGAAATGTAATAGACAAACTGGATTTAAAAGTTGAGTTGTTAGAGAGATAATCATCCATTTGTAAATTCAGAAAAAGTGTTTGAATTTTGCTAAAACTCATCAATTGAAGACATTAACCTTTGGAAGAAAATTATATTTATAAATGAAAGTAAATTCATCATTTTTGGCTGTGACAGCCTTCACACTGTATGGGGAGAGCTTAACACTGCACTGGATACAAAAAATTCAGTCCTATAGTTAAACATGGTGGTTAAACTTTTGCCTTCATCCTGGGTTGAAAATTTAATTTTTATAGATGACATTATGAACCATGTAGTTTACTTAGATAGAAGAGATTTATTTAGGTTACTTTTATATTTACTTGGATAAATCGCAGCATTGTAAAGCAAAATGCTAAAAATTTGAATTTAGATAGAAATTTCTTTTACGGCAGAACAATTACCCTAAACAGAATGTACGTAACATAAAAAGGATGGAAGTTTATTATCCAACTTCTACTCCTGAATTGATTCTTTTAACATTAAAATGTGGCATCTCTTTCACTGTAAACAACAGTTACACATACTACCACAGTTGACAGACACCAATGTCATTGAATATCTGTGGGCCACTTAAAAACAGTGGTAAAAAAAAACACATTTAAAGCAAGTGTTGCAAAAATATGGGGGTAAAATATCTTCAGATAACACCAAAAATTTCTCTAATCAGTACCACAATGTATAGAGACCATTATAAAAACCAAAAGACATGCAACTAAATACTGATACTTTCTTTCTATGCGAGATTTACAAAAATTCCATTGGTGTATTCTCAATAAGCAAAAATCTGTATATGCTTATGTAAAATGCTGCAGAGACTTTTCAATTTAGAAATTTTTTGTTGAATGTTCTTTATTTTTACTTAAAATTAAACCATTTGTTAGGTGTAAAAATGAAAACAGATGTTCACTTCTCGGTAATGTGTTATTTATATTGAAATTTGGATATAAAGTAAAAGTGAGGTGTACTCTCATTTGTTTAAGCCATTGAGTGTGTATATATATATATAGTATGTATGTATGTATGTATGTATGTCTATCTATCTATCTGTATATATAATTTTTTGTTAGAATAATGAAAACAAATTCTGCTACTAGGTTTATACTTTAAAAAAATGATTTAAAAAAATTTATAAAATGATGTAAAAATTATTTTTGTATTTCATATTTTCAAAAATATCACTAAGGGTTTTAAAATTTCACTTAATTTTTATATTATTAAAATTTTTGGTATTAAATTGCAGTGAGGTACTTCACGCACTTTTCTATTGCATATTTGTCTTAATTTCCTAACTTTATTAAAATTGTTAATATTTCAATGTTCTGACATTTCCTTTAAGCATTAAAAGAGCAGTAAAAGGTTGGTAAGCATTATAGAGTTAGAGCCCTTTTGTTTTAAATGTAATCATATGTCATAAAAGGGGTTCAACTTCTATGGAATATGCTCAAAAGTTTTTAATGTAACTTTGTCAGAGAACTTTGTTCAGAAAACCCATTGCATTAAAATTTAAATGTTTTTTTTTAAAGTTTGAATTAAAAGAAAATTGTTTGTGTTAAATTTTTGGTATAAGTGAAAAATGTAAAAGAAATATGAATTCTCTTGATTTTGTGCTTAAAAAAAGATTATCCTCCTTTTTGTAGAAAAATTATATTCAAAAAGACGGATAATTCATAATCTCCATCTGTTTTAAACTATATTGTTGTTAAAATTAATACTTATAAAGTAAGATTATCCTTACTTTTATGATGTAAAATAAAAATTAAAAAAAAAACAATAATTCTGCAAATTTACTTTTCCTGCATTTTCTAAAGTAATTATTATAGATTTCACTTTATCAGCTGAGATATTTATTCTTGATTAGCTTTATGAATCGTTTTAAAATGCTGAATCAACATCTTTTTTAAAAAAATCTCGAGTTATAAAGTCTAGCTTATAATTTAGCTCTCTTTTTTTTTAATAATTTGGTTGTGATACATATTAAATTCCTAAAGTTCATATGTCTGGAATTAATTCTTATTGGACTCTAGATTCTTACACACAACATAGGTGATTTGTGACTGTTAAGAATGAAAGAGTTATGTTTTTTCCCTCCGTTTAGAGATTGTATTAAGATTTTTATAAATATAATTTTTTAGAATAACTATTTACTCTCATTGTAAACATGATTATAGTCATTTTATGGCTTATTTTATGACCCTTTGGTATACAGTTGATTTTTCTGGTGATATGGTTTATATTTAAAATTATTTAATTCTTGATATAACTGATAGGTAATATAACTTCATGTTTATGATTCTATCCGACATTAAAGCTGTGATAGTTTAATAGCCTTCTGTTTAAACATGAATTTTTCTAATGGAGACCAGTCTCATGACGTAATAGTGCATTTGAAAATGAATTATTTGATTCATCTACCTTTTCACTTTCACATAATGTAACTTTACCCTTTAATTTATCTTGTAAATATCATAGATTGTAAATAGAATTCTCCTTTAGCTTTCATTGATGTAGAAATTAAGCAAAAAAATATTTAAAAATATTTCTGAAATTCAATAAAATTTGCACAGTTATCTAATGGTATGATTAAAAAACTATATTTAAAAATTTTGAAATGGTGAAATTTATTTTTATACCATAATATTGCAGACAATATTGTTGAAAAGCATCAAAATCCAACTTAATTTTTAATTCATAAAAATTCTAGTAAAAAATAAATAAATAAAATAAAAACCTCACTTTGTAAGACACATTTTCTTTCCTCACGGTTCATACATATCTTATCCTCCAATTGACACACACACACACCTAAAAATACTTTTTTCCCCAAATTCTTGCTCACACAACACAGCAATGCAGTGTAGAATATGAAATGAATAAATTAAAAAAAACACAATTATATATATAAAAAAACAAGCTAACATGAAATCTTGTCTGAATACGAAAATACTACACAATGCAGATTTTATTATGATATTAAACTGGGACTACAATGACTTAAGAAAGTACGAATATTTGCTATTTAATAATAATAAAAAATGTAAATGTCTGAAAAAGATTATTAATTTGTTTGATGAACAAAATTGTATGCTAAACTAAAATTATTTCGCTTTTATGTACATATATAATAAATGTCTATTAAATAATTTGGATAAATGTTTAAATTAATTAAAATTCTTTTGAAATATCTATTCTTTAATAAGTTATGAATATTCATTATATATAATGCGTCTGTGAGAAGTGCTATTGATGGATAGGTAACGAATGTTGGAGGTTATGTTCATATATCCAAATTTGCTATCTGTAAGTAAAGTGATCTGGCCTGAAAAGTTTCAACATATACAAGTATATTGTGTGTGTGTGTGTGTGTGTTTGAAGATATATATTTTCTATTTCATATTACCAAGTTTCTTAAAGTGAACACTCATAAATATTTTTATTATTTATAGGTGCACCTCCACGTGATGAAGAAGGCAACATAGTAAGTTGCTTCATTGCTAACTTAATATTATTATTTAAATTGCATTTCTCTTCATTGTTAATTTAATATTTATTGTTTTCCCAACAAATTTGATTATTGGAGTAAAAATTAGTAATAACATTTTTTTACTATTTGAACTGTGTAATTTTTTGTTTTAACTAATTTCCTTGTTTTTAAATTTTACTTTATTAAAACTAATTGTATAATCGAAAATGAAGAATCTAATCACTTTGCCACCTGATAATTCCATTTGCATATAGCAATTTTTGTTTGTTTGTTATAAATCCATTTTAGTTAATCAACTGTTCTTTTATCAAGACATTACACATCCATGTTCTTATTTTCTTAGAAAGCTCATTTTAATGAACTGTAGCTAAATTGGAGTGGCCTGTATAGAACCTGAACTAACATAATAAAATGTCCCAATTCCCCCCACCTCCTTTTTCTTTCTTTATTTCATTTTGATTTGACAATTTGTAATTATTGCATTTCTGTAATACTTCCTTTCTTTACTCTCTCTGATACTTACACATTTTTTATTGTTACAGATTTTTAATTTATCACAAATAACACTTTTTGGAATTTGGTCTTTCGATTTATTGAGAAAAAGTTGAATTAAAAAAAAAAACTTTGTTAAAAATATTAATAAGATTCCTGTAAAGTCAAAAGGGAACTTGTCACTATGTTATTAACAGCACATTAAATATTCCTAATTATATTTTTAATTTGCATAATTATATATATCATTATTCTTTCTTTTTCTTTTTTTAGATTGAAGATGAGTATAGTCACAGTAAGTATTTCCTAAAATATATATCTATTAGTAATAATAATGAATATACATGTTAGCTCTCTATAAGCAAAATTCTTTGACCTAAAACTTCCATACTTGGCATTTCTAAATGTTTGAAAAGGTAAATATGTACCCTAAAGCAACTTGAAATTTTAAAAAATTGGAATTTAAATTAGTTAAAAATTTTTAAAAAAGTTTGGCATTTTTTTGCTGTAACTTTCAAAAATATGTGTCATCTTAAAGTTCAAAAAATTTTCTTTCCTATGTTATAAATTTTTTAACCATACATTCGTTCTCCCTTTTTTAGAGTAAATTTTTAAAAAAATTTAACTTATTTTACAGCAATATATTTTATAAAATGAAACTGAATCATTTTCATTGTTGCTACTAATATTTTTCTGATTTTTTGAACCACTTTAAAAAATCAAGATACAATAATTAATCTTACTTTTACATATTGAGAGGTTAGCATAAATATGATTAAATATGACCCAAACCATCTGTCCATCAAACTTTTGGTCCATTTTCTATTTCAAATGAGAGTTGCCAGATGTAAAAATGAATTATCTCAAAGGATGTCCTCTCTTTACATACTGCACCAATCTTATGAAACAGAAACTGACAAATCAGTATAGAATTTGCATAGGGAGTTGGTTCAGGTTTGTATGAAAAAGATTAATAAAATCTTTGAAACTTCATTATAGTAGGCTTAATTTGAAAAACCAAGTATCAGTGAAACTTTTTTAAATTGTCCTCATTTTTAAATGCTACTACTGTTTCTTTCAATTTATTGGAATGTTGAAAAATATAAACAGAAACTCAAAAAAGGATTAATAAATAGGGAAAGGTGTCTAAAATAGTATGAGATATATGCTTATCAAAATATTTTGTTTAGGAATAAACACAGAAATAGGTATAAATACTCAACAAAAAAAAATATTATTAGTTTATTTTATTAATTTTCATTTTAACCATATTTTTCTTTTTGTTTCAGTGCCTGCCCTTAAAGCTTACATCTGCAGAACATACAAGGAAATGCTGTATTACAATAAGGTTATAAATTTGTCTTTAAAATATAGATAAGTTGATTGAACAGCTTCAATACATTTCTGTTGTATCTTTTTTATTATTACTGTTATATTTCTCATTTGATGTTTAATTTTTAAGATTGTTTTGATGATTTTATTTTTGTGCTCATTAGCTGATGAATATTCAGCATTTATAAAGCCGAGTAAAACATTTGTAAAAATTTATTGAAAAGTTTTTTTATTTTGGAAGAACAGCATATTTTTTATAAAAAATATGTTTAGGTAAATGACATTTTTTTACATTAAAATAATAAGGCTTTTTATTAAATCTTTATCCATGTTACAGATAAAAAATTTAAGAGTCTCAAATCAACTATAGATATTTTTAAAATACTTTAGACTACTTTAGCTGCAAAAATGTATTTTGTGTCCATTATCACACACACTTCAAGATCATATTCCCCCTCCAAAAATGTCAGGTTTTTTTTCCCTTTCTAATCCACGTATGAACGCGCGCACACACACACACACTAATGCTTAGAAGATGTCTATGTATATAAGAAAGTTAGGTCTGTAATTCAAAAAATCTCTACTGTTTTCGAGCTAGCGATCTGACAGAATCGATACCACATGGTTATTAGGTTAAAAGCTTGTTTCCTTTTTTCTATAAAATGCTAAAAAATACACTAAAATTGGAATTATAGCTTTTGGAATTTTAAGCTAAAATCAATTTTCATTTCATAGCTTATCAAAGATCCATCGAGGGAGAAACTTCTGCCAGATCCTTTGACTGAACCTTATTATCAACCTCCATACACATTAGTTCTTGAAATGACTGGAATATTAGTGCATCCTGATTGGACTGTAAGTAAACTTATTATGATAAAGATTTTATGTATCCATACACACTGGAACTATAATCTGGCACTTTCATTAACTCGACAGTTTTAAGCTCTGATATCTGCCATATATATATATATATATATATATATATATATATGGGAGTCTAAATAAATCTTCGAAAAATTAGACTCTTCAGATAACAGTTTTAGTTTTAGTGGTGTGATGTCTAGGGAATTTTTAATATTAACAGGTTAGTTTCTAAACCAAAATTAAAATAATACAAACGAAGAATGAAAAAACTTCTTTAAAAAAATAAAAAAAATTATTTAGAGTTAAAGGGGAATATTTACAGGGAAATATTAAAAAGATTTAAAACATGGAGATATTTAATGATCAGAAAGTTAGATTATTTCCTCTAGGAGGAAGTTAGAGGTAGGGAAACATTATGACTGAAAATATATATTACCGCGTAGCTGCTGAGCTTTGCGGGAATCACTGACGCGTGAAGACAGACGTCTTTTCCTTACAAAAGTTAGTGGGGCCTCTGCCTCAAAATTAATTGGGACAGACTTTCAAAAGACTGATAGATGGCGTTGTTCTGGATTGCTAAACTAATTAAAAGTTATCGTCCTCTGGGAAATGATCTAACCTTTACAACTCTTGCTTTGGATTTCATATATCATCGGATGTTGATAAAACAAGATGAAGGTAGATGTTGGTTAATTAAAATAGTTCTGTGGGATATCCTACAAAATCACCCTCTCCTGATAGAGCTGGTCTCTCAGCTTTTACAGAACGTTGAGAACTAATTTTTTTTTTTAACATGATCTTATATTTTACTAATAAACGAATTTCAGTTACAATCATGAATTTGATGAATTAAGAATGTTTATGGAATAAGCACAAATAATAATACTAAACATAACAAAATAAAATACCAGATGCAACGATGTATACTCAATGTCCACAATTCCGGATCTAGAATAAAGAACTTAAAAATTCCAAAATATTTAATATTGTGAACCTACAATTAACTAAATATTAAATCATGAAAATTCTTTAGAATATGTTGATAAAAAATTATAAGAAATGATATGAAAATACGATAATTGTTGCAAACAAATATAATATAATTATTTGAATCGAGCTTTACCATACAATAGCAATTAATTTTTCTAATATGAGAAAGATTGTAAATAATAACTAATATTCAAAATTCAATTAGTATAAAAACGCTTCATCAAATCAGCTGAGGTGGTGGTAGAGTTCGGACCCTCGTGCTGACCGACTTTTTCTACTTCATACCTATCTTTAGAGTTCACTCTAGTTATTTTATAAGGACCTAAGAACTTCTGTCTGAGTTTTAGTCCAGTTCCAAATTGAGTCCTTTGGATTGCTACTAAATCGCCTTCTTTGTATGTTGAAGCTCTTTTCCTTCTTTTGTTGTAAGTTTTTCGATTCTCAGATTGTATGGTTTCGATGTTCTTTTTGGCATCCTTCCTTAGAAATTCACGTTGTTCTTGAAATTCTTCTGTCATTTCTTCTAATAGTAGGTCTTTGATTCATATGTCTTCCTTATTCCTTATTTTGGTTCCTACTAAAAGTTTGAATGGTGTCCATTTAGTGCTTCGAGATATAGTGCTGTTTAATATTCTTTGTAATCTGTCGACATATTTATACCATTTGGTTGAGTCGTCTAACGATAGCTTGGTAAGGACGGGAATCAAAGTTCTGTGTATTCGTTTAACCTGACCGTTTCCTGTAGGAACACCTGTTGCTATTTGTAAATGTTGTATGTTTTCTTCAGTACAGTAGTCGTTGAATAATTTTGAAGTGAACGCTAAACCTCTATCAGTGATAATTCTTCCAGTGTTACCAAAGGTTTTCTGTTGTAGTTTTAACTTTTCCAAGGCAATTTCAGCAGATACAGTTTTGATGGGATATAGCCAAGTAAATTTTGTAAATGCATCTTCTACAGTGAAAATGTGTTGATAGCTTTTATTTGTGAAGGTAAAGGGCCAATGAAGTCAACATGGTACATACTTAAGGGTATGTCTTCTTTAGAAATAGGATTTAAAAACCCTTCTTTTTTGCCAGTTTTCTTATTCGCTAAGATACATGGAACACAATTAACAATTACTTTTTTGACAATGTTGGCTAAATTTGGAATAAAGAATTCCCGTTTCACAATTTCTGCTGTTTTTGCTACTGAGAAATGACTGTTGTCGTGGATCATTTTAATCAATTCAGTTTCCATTGCTTTAGGGATCACGATTAATTCTCGACCATTTAAATATTTGTAGAGTATACCGTTCCGTTCAAAAAATTCTTCAGACTCTTGTTTCTCTAAAAGTGACTACAATGTTTGTATGCTATCATCTTCTTCTTGTGCGCTTTTGAACTTGAAGTTAATGCATCATCACAGACCATCATTGCTGGATAACGACTAAGAGCATCAACCTGCTTCATTCGACTTCCAGCTCTGTGCTCTATTTCGTAATCGAATTCTTCTAATTGAAGTGCCCATCTGGATATACGTGTAATTAGATCCTTCTTATGCATAGTCTTTTGAAATGCTGCACAGTCAGTTACGATTTTAAAACATTGTCCTAAAAGATAAACACGAAACTTTTTTAATGCGTTGATAATAGTACCTCTAATTCGTAACTGTCGTACTTTTCTTCTGCGGAATTTGTCTTCTTCGACATGTAGTAAACTGGGTGTAATTTTCCATCGTCGGCTTCTTGTAATAAAATTGCACCGTACCCTTGTTTACAAGTGTCTGTATGTAGCTCTGTTCTTCAAACTTGTAAATATGCAAAAGTGGGCCTTCAGACATGATTTTCTTCAACTTCTCAAATGCTTCTTTTTGTTGAGTACCAAAAACAAAGTGGTTTTCTTTTCTAGTTAAATCGCTAAGTGGTTTAGCTCTCTTTGAATAGTCCTTGATATATTTGCAGAAATAGCCGGTTAAGCCAAGAAAACTTTGAAATTGTTTTATCGTTGTTGGTTCTGGAAATTTTTGTCCATTGTCTTTGTGGTAGATGGTTTAATATCTAGAAATCTTTGCAGTAGACTTTCCACAATGTGATCTAGAAATTTGATTTTCTTTTGTAAGAATTGGCATTTCTTGAATTTAATTTCTAATCTGTATTTCGTTGCAACTTCGAACACAATTTTTTCTAGACCTTCTTTCTCGTTTTTCGCTGGAATTACGAGATCATCTAAATAAGTGATTACAATTCCTTCGCGGGTAAGATCTCTAAATATACTTGATACATAACGTTGAAAAACTCAATAACTTGTGCTTAGTCCAAAAGGAACTTTATTAAATTCATATTGTCCGTCTGGAACAATAAAAGACGTATACTTTCTACTATCTTCGTCAACATCGACGTGGAAGAAACTATTACGTAAATCCAACGTAGAAAATACCTTTGCTTCTTGTAAAGTGTCCAAAACGTCTTCGATGAGAGGTAAAGGAAATTTATCTTTTACGAGCTTCTGGTTTAACTTTCTGTAATCAACACACAATCTTGAAGATCCATCTTTCTTTTTTACAATTACAATTGAACTTGCGTATTCTGATGAACTCGGACGTATAATGCCTTCGTTAAGCCATTCTTCACTTTGCTGATTTACTTCCTGTCTTTCTGTGAAATCTAGTCGACGAGGTGGTTGACAGACTGGTCCTTCGTCTTTCAGGATAATTTGCATTGTAACGTCGGTAGATGCCGTTTTTTCTGGCTTGTAGTCTTGTATTAATGTTTCAAGTTCCTTCTTGATTTCACGATTTTCAGTATGGCGCAGATCTAGTTCTTCTTGAAGATTTTCAGCAGATATTTGCATGAGCAATACTTGATTCTCATATTTTTGGAATTTAACTCCTTCTTTGGTGAAATTTATCGATGCTTGTTCTAAAATATCTGATCCAATGACTGCTTCAAATTTTAATTTGTCAGTAGGTACGACATGCCAAGTTAATAAGTAATTTTCGTTGTCCATTTCAAATTCATGTTCAATGGAACCGATCGTTGTAACTTGTGCTTCGCCAATGCCTGTGAGAAGCATTTTATTCTGTGATAATTTGGTTGGATCCATTATTCTTCTCCTTGTGTTTTCTCGTAGCAAACTTACGGTATTACCACTATCTATTAGTGCCGTGATTTTCGTCTTTCCGAAAAATATTTCTTTAGTGCGTAAACCTTCTTTAACGATGAGAGTGCACGTTCCCTTTGATTCATTATCTCTTCTTTGGCAGTTAGTTTGTTCGTGGTAAACGCATTTATTTTCTTCGGTGATTCTTTGAGTTTCTGGGTTCGAGTGTTTCGAGTAATTTTTGTTGTAACATCCCTTCTGTGCGCTGTCTTGATTTCTTTGATGAGTTTCGTACTTTGTGACTAGAAACCTCTTATCCATTCTGTTATACTCGGATCTTCTCGGTTCTTCATATCTGTGATATTTTTCAATGGGTTTGAATTCTTGTTTTTTAACAAATGGACTGCTCGCTTTTTGTTTGAAAGTTCTTTTAACATCTTCATAAGTTCTTCCATAAGTTCTTTTGATGCTAATAGTTTCAAGCGGGCGAATCGTGCGCCGAAGGTGAAAACGTTGGCGGCGCATCACAAGGTGCTTTGCGCCAGCCGAGTTGACTTGGCGAGAGGAATATTCTGGTAACCCCGGAACAATTCTGGCTGCGCCGCGTTTTCTCTCGCTAATTACCGAAGCCTCTCGGTGTTTTCACCCGACTATATAAGAGGCGGGCTGCCTGCCGCTTTCAATGAAGTTTATCAGATTAAGCACATAAATTACCTATCTGTTGAAATAGAGGAATACCGTGGGCGCAACTCAGTCACACAATGCTTTAGGTGCAACTATTTCGGGCATCGCTCCGAAAATTGCAACATTAAACCAAGATGCCTTAAATGTAATGGGGGTCACCTAACCAAAGAATGTATAAACAAGGGCAAAATAGAAGTACCCACTTGCATCAACTGCAAGCAATTAGGCCACACTGCAGCTTATCGGGGGTGTCCCGAATTCCCTAAAATCAACAGAACCATCCCCAATAGAGCGCCATACCAAAATACCTTCAATGCTAATCAAAGCAAAGTAAGATCAGGAGTCTCGTACGCACAACTGCTAACCCCACCCAACTCCCGGCAGATGGAGCCATATGACGGGGGCACTAATGTAAAAAAAGCAGCCAGCGCCTCTACCGGATTAGAGCTACTTAAAGGAATTGACTTCAATGAAATTATCAATCTCTTCACACAAATTAAAAAGTTCCTAGAGGAATTCCCAAAGATTGTAAATATTTTTAAACTCATGTCAGAAGCGAATAACCTACCAGATAAAATAGGCGTCTTACTTAATGAACTTGCTCGCAATGATAACAACTCTAATAATTAAAGTTCAGAACCAATAATCTGAAAATTGTCTATTGGAACGCAAATGGGATTAGGCAAAAAATCCACGAGCTCAGAATCTTTGTAAATAAGTATAAACCCCATGCTATTTGAATTCAAGAGACCCACCTGAGACCGGGAAAAAAGGTTCATCTCGCTAATTATGAAGGCTACTATGATTATAGAACTAACCAAGACCCAGCCCACGCTAGTGGTGGTACTATGATTTTCATTAATAAATCTTTTCTGCGTTACCAAATTACTCCCCCTACTCTACATCATATTGAAGCAACCATCGTCGCAATTACTCCCAAAAATATGGACCCTATTACTCTCACCTCAGTCTATATTCCACCTAACTCCGACTCCCACATGTTCACATTCGATCTTGAAACACTCATCCAAATCAGCCCTAATCAGATCATATGTGGAGATTATAATGCTAAACATATAAACTAGAATAATAACAGCAACTGCGCCAGAGGTAAAACTCTAAATAGATTCGCCAACAATGCAGGTATGGAAATCCTAGCACCTTCAGACCCCACCAGATTTGGTACACACAGTCAAACAACAATTGATTTAGCGATAGTAAAAGACTTCCTATTCCCATATGAAATTAAATCTATCCCTGAAATGAGCTCTGACCACAACCCGGTCGCTTTTAATTTTAAATACACTCTGGCGAATGACAACAACAATATTAAAACTAACTGGGAAGCTTTTAAAAACGAGCTAGCTAACAAAGTCATAAACTGCTTTGATATTAATAGCCCTGAAAAAATTGTAAATCTTACTGAACTTATAGAGAGTGAAATTTTTACTGCAAAAAAATAGAAACTCCTGTCCATTTACTTCAAATAAAGTTTACATAGATCCCGAACTCAAAAATCTTAATGCTGAGAGAAACCAAGCACGTAAAATGTTTCAAAAGTATAGAACCCCACAACTAAAAAACATCCTCAATAAACTGAGCAATAAAATTAAAAGAACTGCTCTTGAACTCGAGAATAAGGAATTCACCAGAAAGTTAGCTAACATCGACCCTGAAAATCAAAACGTCTGGGACTTTGTGAGACCATTCAAAAAGAAAGCACTTAAAATTCCGACCCTTAACGGTCCGGCTGGAATTGCACAATCCGACCTCGAAAAAGCAAACTTCTTAGCTAATAGCTTAGAGAACCAATTTAAACTGAATCCAATTAGCCACGTAGATACTGAATTCGAGGTTGAGAACGCGGTTAATAACTTTCGCCACGAACAGAGGGCGCCACAGGCAAGGGACCAGAGTTCACGACAGATGGAGCCACATTACGGGCCCTCGCCAAGAGTGAACATTGCAGCCGTAAATCCATCTGAAACCATTGACCAAAGTTCACGACAGATGGAGCCACATTACGAGCTCTTGCCAAGTGTAAACACTGTTACTGTGAAACCCTCTGAAATCATTGACTACATTAAAAAACTAAAAAATAACAAAGCACCCGGGCACGACAAAATCACTAACAATTTAATTAAAAACCTCCCACTCAACTTTATTTGCATTTTCACCCTTTTAGTGCAAAAAATCTTGGAAGTTGGTTACTTTCCAGCACGATGGAAGACAGCTACAGTCATTCCTATCTATAAGCCAGGAAAGGATCCAACGGATCCCACCAGCTATAGACCCATTTCGCTACTTTCCTCACTTAGCAAAATTGCTGAAAGTGCTATTCTAAAAACATTCAATGAACATCTCTTAAATAACAACATTCTTTGTCCTGAACAATTTGGCTTTAGACCAAGCCTATCCACGTCGCACCAACTCATCAGAGCAACTGAATTTATCACCACAGGATTTCAAAATAAACAAAAAACAGGTGCTGTCTTCCTAGATATCCAGAAAGCCTTCGATCGGGTATGGATCAATGGATTAATATACAAATTAATCAAAAATCACACTCCAGGATATCTTGTAAAAACCATTGACTCATATCTGCTTGATCGAAACTTCCATGTTAGGGTGAAAAATGAATATTCAGACATCAAACAAATTCAAGCAGGAGTTCCACAAGGATCAAAACTAGGACCAATACTTTTCTCCTGCTACATCAACGACATACCCAAACAATTTAACACCATGTTGTGTTTATATGCAGACGACACCGCAATTCTGGCCAAAAATCACAATGCCAACTACATCCAAATAGCACTCAACAGACATCTCAACGAGATCACCAACTGGATGATCAAATGGAAAATCGAGATCAACGCGGATAAAACTGTTGCAGTGCTGTTTCACAAAGCTCCCAGAGGAAAAAATTTCAGGAGAATTAAAATTAAAGACAAATACATCCCCTGGTCTCAGGAAGCTAAGTACTTAGGTGTCATAATGGACCGCAAATTAAATTGGAGATCACATTTTATCTATTTAAAAGACAAATTCCGGGCCCAAGCTCGTAAATTTTTCCCCCTACTAGGTCGGAATTCCGAAATACACAGGGACACTAAAATACTTATTTGCACTGCCTATTTGCGTCCCATTCTGACTTATGCTTGCCAAGTATGGGGTCATGCTGCAAAATCTAATTTTAAAGTCATTGAACGACAACAGAATGGCATCATAAGATTCATATATGTAAAGCCTCCCGGGTTATGCCCAGTAGTGAGATATATAGAGCACTAAACTACCCCACTTTCAAACAAACCGTAAAGAAAATAGCTGTAAATTTCTATAATAAACTTGACTCTCATGATAACCCTGTTCTTAAGGAAATTGAAAAATATACACCAGATCCTAAAAATAAAAGACCAAGAAATGTACTTCTACTGTAAATTCACAACTTTTCTCTACTTCACCAAACATACCCCAAATCCCCTTGGTAAACTGATTTTCGATTGGCTCTGAACAAAAATCGGCCGGCTACAATTCTGCATGGAAACACAATCCCACGCACCCACCCAGCGTATCCTGACTTCCTATTGGCTGATGAGCTCTCCCACCACCACCTCTCCACCGGGAGACTGTTCTGCTCCGCAGAACAGTTTCATTCCTTCATCGCTCCTCCACGAGACAACACAGTCACTGACAGATACGAAGAGCCACGTCAAGTATCTAATCTTTCCACGACAGGAGATAGTTTCTTCGGAAACGGGTTCTCCTAAACTGCAAGTCTCCTTTCTGCGGTTCCTCTCTGGGAAGAGAAGCGTTTCGCTTTACTAGCAGATTCTCGCTTGTTATTAGTGAGCTGTGTTTGCGTTTGCTGTTAACGCTGTGTTATTGAGCTAGCTGTGATTTACTGTTTGTTGTGCTATACGATAGCTGTTTTTCAGTCTGTGTTATTGTGCGTAAGGCTTACATTTACGCTGTAAGTGACTGTTGACTGCTGGATTGTGTTTATCCGAAGTTTTACTTTCTCAAGTCCTTCTGTAAATACCTGTAAATAAATATGTTTGTGCTGTCTTCAAATAAAGTCCATTCAATCCGAACCCGCTACGCTGAAAACGTAACAACTGGTGTCAGATGTGGGATTGAATGATGAAGACTAGAGCGATTTAGGAAGCCGATAAAACAAAATTCGAAGAGCTTTTTGCTTTCATTAAAGAAATGAAAGAAGGGATAGAACGAGGACAAGAGAAGATGGAGAAGATAGAACAAGGCCAAGCTAATATTGTTGAAACAATCAACACCAAAGTGGATGCTTTGGCAGAAAAAGTTCAAGAGAACAATACAAAGATTCGTAATATTCAGGAGAGTTGTGAGCAGAATGTTGAAAAACTCCATTGTTTTGAAGAGAAATTTGAAAAAGTGGACGAAAGATTTGACGCATTTGAACAAGAAATAGAGAGGAAAGTTGAGGAAAAATTGAAGAATATGGAAGTTGTACAAGTGAAATCTGAAAACCAATTCCTGAATGCTCGAGAGCCTGAAATAGCTCAACCTGTGCCTGTTTTTCCTAAATCAAGCATTAAAGTGTCCACTAACGACGGAAAAACATCGTGGCAAGTCTACAAGACTCAATTCTCCATCGTCGCAGAAGCCAATGGTTGGGATCCAGTCACGAAGGCTCGTCAACTGGCTGCATCACTACGTGCTGAAGCTGCAGATATTTTGAGAACTATTCCCGAAGATCAACATCTAGAATTTGAAGCTCTTTCAAACGCTCTGGAGTTGCGCTTCAGAGAAAAATGCCTCAAGGACTATAGATGTCTTCAATTAAAGACTCGGCAACAACGATCGAATGAAAGCCTGCAAGAGCTTGCAGCAGATGTAGAGAGGCTCTCCCATCTTGCCTTCTCCGACTGTCCTGCCGAGGTACGGGAATTTCATAGACGATGTGAGGGATCCAGAGTTACAAATGTCCCTGCGAATGGCTGACTTGAAGGATTTGAAAGCAGCTTTGGTTTATTCAATGAAATTTGAAGCCGCTCAGCCAGCTGCAAGGAGGGATCGCAATTCAGTTAGAGGTTCTACGCTTCAAGGTGCATCGGATCCTTCGCTGCAAAATCTATTCGAGATGATGAAAACAATTTTCCACTTGATCTGAAAAGAGGTGAAAGGCCCAACAAACATGGCCAGAGAACAACGAAATGTTGGAAATGCGGCTACGAGGGCCATATTCGAAGGAACTGTCCAGTCCGCTTAGATAAACGGGTTAAAGACTCTTCTAGAAGCAACCAGGAAAACCGTTTTAGAGTTTTACAGATATCTTCCAGAGGCGACGGTGGAAATGGTGTATTTGTTGAAGCCTTCGTCAACGGAATTCCCTGCCGAATGGTCGTTGACACAGGAGCCAACGTGACCATCATGCGTAGAGATGTTACAGAACAACTCAGAAGGAAAGTTCTCTGGACACCATTCTGCGTCACCCTCAAAACGGTCACTGGTGACGGAATCCCAATTATAGGGGAAATGAATATTGAAATTAGATTTGGAAATGCTACTTATGACCATGTCGTCTACTTAGCGGAAATTACAGATGATTTTATACTTGGTATGGACTTTCTGAAGAAGTATGATTTTGTAATCGATTTCAAAAACAACTCCCTGCACGCCACATCAGAAGTCGTGACTATTTTCCATTTGGGTTCTGTTGGAGAAAATACAGATGCCATTTCAAGGAAACCCTGCTCCGAAGGTTGTCGCTACTGCTCCTTTGCGGAAAAGAAAACTGGGATTGATACACCAACTGTGAGCCGAATCACAAGAGCTATTCCTCCTCAATCTGATCCCTGGAGTGATGGGGAGGTTCGCAAGGACTGGGGGGTTTGTGCTCCGGGGAAACCCCGGAATTCCGGGGATTTTGAGCTTCGATTCCCGGAAATTCCAGGGATCGTTGTTCAAAAGGAAGTAGGAATAATAATGAATTATTTATTTTGATCTGGGTAATTTTGTTTGCTTTGAAAGCAGAAAACGCAAGGCCAGTGTGTGTTGGGAAAACCTTTCCTTTCTTTCTCCAAAGGCAGTGATAATGTGTGAAGGGGGGGACTTCTTTTTTGTTCTTTCCTTATTGCGAGTTATGACTCATTCCCCCGGTTCTCGGACATTCTCTTCTGGATTCTTTTCGGCAAGTAGATGCGGCAGAAAAAAAAAGGAGAGACTTCGTTCGACCAGATGTGCGATCACGTGATGTCACAGGTTGATGTCACAAATCCAGAATTCCATCTACCTAGCAAAGTAATATTTATTGGTGCAGAAGCTTCCACTCTCCTGAAAAAATTATCAAAAAAATCATCCAATAGCAAAAGAATTCCAAATTTCTCTGATGAAAGCTTATACTAATACAGCACAACATATGAAACAGAAATTACCCCTTAAAAATTCATATCTAATTAGTTTTACAGCATTAGATCCAGAGCTAAGAGGTAAAACCAGTACAATATTAGCTTTTCAAAAATTATCATCTTTTATGTCCCATATTTTTAGTGATAATGAAAAGTCAAAAGTGGAAGCTGAAATAAGGTTATACCAGAGTGATATTGATATCACCAAAGAAATGCTCTACACATCTGATGAAAGTGGAAATCAAGTCAAGTGTACAATTGATAAATATTGGTTTAAAGTTTTTAATTTAAAAGATGATTTCACAAATGATTATAAGTATCCCACATTGGCTAAATTGGTCAAAGCCTGCCTTAGCTGCTTCCATGGCCCATTAGTGGAAAGTGCATTCAACTTAATGGATACACTTGTAGAACATCTCTTAAGATTCATTCCTTAGATGCAGTGCAGACTATTAAATATGATTTAATGGCTTCTAAAGAAACCTCATGTGAAAAATAGGGCTCAAAAAATCCAATGACTGATCCAATTCACAAAGATCTATTACTGAATATGAACAGAAGTTGGAAAACATATCAAGAGGACTTAAATGCATGTATTTCAGATGAGTCACCTATAAAAGTCTCTGAAAAACCTTCTATATTAGTAGAAAAGCAAACTGCTTCTACCTCTGCATGTGCAGTTCGCGAGGAAATTTCTTCAACTGTAAATGAGGAAAATAAAAGTCAACCTTCCTGCAATTATGAAGTTCACCACAAAAGAAAGACAAGCCCACAAGCATCAGAAAATAAAAAAAAGCAGCAGAAATTAGATAATTTTTTTAAAGAATTAATTCAGGTAATTTAAAATATTTACATAAAATGTAGTAGTTTATATGTTTGAAAATTTATGGTTATTAATTTTGCAAAAAAAAAAAAAAAAAAGTAATTCATTGAACTTTTATAATTAGGTCGTCCAATACTTCATTATTGTAATTTTTCATTTCTCCCCCCCCCCTTTTCTCGAAACTCCAAAATGTCTGTAGTAAGTCCGTAAAAGTTTCAGAGGATTTTTTGGGGTCCCACAAACACCCCTGCAAGGAACAAAGAAGTGATCCTGACATTGAACCGATTATGTAATTTATGCAATCAAATAATTCAAGACCTGAGTGGCAGGACATTTCAAGCCTCAGAACTGGAACTAGACGTTATTGGGCTCTCTGGAATTCACTCGAAATTAGAAATGTATAGAAAACGGGAGTCCGAAGATGGGAAGTCAGTTAAGTGGCAACTTGTACTTCCCCGATCAAGGATAAAACAAGTTCTGAAGGAGTTACACAGCAGTTCTGCAGGTGGCCACTTCGGAGTCATGAAGACATCTCGTAAAGTCCGGGAGCGGTTCTATTGGAACAACATGAAAGATGATGTTCTAGAATGGTGCAGAACATGTGAGGACTGTAACACCCGTAAAGGACCAAAAACACATAATCGTGGTGAGTTCCAGCGGTATAATGTTGGTGCGCCTTTTGAGAGACTCGCCTCTGACATCTTGGGACCTCTTCCTCGAGCGGACAATGGAAATAGAAAAGAACTCCGACTGCCCTGTGACCCTCAGTTCGGGTGTCCACCGGATACGCCTTCTTCGCCTGTGGATCATGTTCAAGACCTTCAGGCCCGTTTAGAAGACGTACGCAGGTTTGCCCGATATCGGATCAACATAGCGACGGTGAAGATGAAGACCAGATACGACACTAAAGCCACCGAACATGCATTAAAGGAAGGTGACAAGGTATGGTTCTGGAACCCGATTCGACGAAAGGGACTCTCTCCGAAGCTGCAGTCTTCCTGGGAATGCCCTTATAAAGTCCTGAAAAGACTGAATGACGTCGTGTTTTGAAT
This sequence comes from Argiope argentata, assembly GCA_026289955.1. Lineage (NCBI taxonomy): Eukaryota > Metazoa > Arthropoda > Arachnida > Araneae > Araneidae > Argiope > Argiope argentata. The sequence continues at coordinate 1,653,978 of JAOUZG010026324.1, read as the reverse complement.
AAGGAAGTCACCGAACTCAAAACCAAGAGTAGTACATTACGACCGGCTAGCCCCTTATTATGGTAACTTGTCAAATACTTAGTTGAAACCATGGTTTCCTCATTTATGTAAATGTGATTTGTAAATAGTTTCTTTATGTTAATTATTTTTCAATGTTTATGCATGAAATTTTACGTCTATGTTATTGTAACATTGAGTGTCTTCTGCTCGGGTTCTGTACTGCCCGGGACGTGCAGTCCTTCAGGAGGGGGCAATGTTACAAGCGGGCGAAACGTGCACCGAAGATGAAAACGTTGGCTGCGCTTCACAAGGTGCTTCGCGCCAGCCGAGTTGACTTGGCGTGAGGAATATTCTGGTAACCCCGAGACAATTCTGGCTGCGCCGCGTTTTCTCTCGCTGATTACCGAAGCCTCTCGGTGCTTTCGCCCGACTATATAAGAGGCAGGCTGCCGCTTTCTACGGTTCCATTCGTCGCTGGACCACGGAGGAGAGCGGTCGTCAGGATGATAGGCTAGGGAACTCACAAGTTCCGACTCGTCCTTCTGAGGATTTGTCTTGGAAGGGGCCTGTGAGTACAGGCGGGATCTCGAAAAAGATATGCATTCACCCCCAATCGATAGATGATGACGACTCTGGCCAATGTCAAGATTGTATCAAAAGAGTGAAATTGAAAGCTACAATTAAGTTACATCAGGACAGTATTGAGTACTGTAAGACTGAAGTGATGGGAGATACTCTGTTCAACAAGCAGATGATCGAAGCAACTAGCAAAAGAGTAGAGAAGCTCCTTGGTGAGATGAAAACTCTTTCTTGTCTTAAACCCCCCGTAGATGAGCAAACTGAGGAATTTAAAAAATCCCCGAAAAGGAAAACAGCTAGAGCTACCCCCAATAACCAGGAAAATGTAAAAATAAATCTTAAAAATAGATACGAAGTATTAAGTGATGAAAAATTGATTACCGAGGAAAATGAAATAATTGAAGAAGCCCTCATAATTCAAAAAGTACCCCAAATTATGTTAAAATATGAAAAGGATTTTAACAAAGTTTTAAAATTAATTCACGAGAAATTCGGAGTTAAAAATAACGTTCTAAGCAATGGCTTTATCAGAATTTTCCCAGAAACGATCGAAAATCACCAAGAAATCCAAAAATTGTGCAGGGAAAACAACTTAGAATTTTTTGTAATTACCCCCAAAACTCAGAGGCCAGTGAAAGTTGTTTTTAAAGGTTTACCGCTCGATTACATGAATGAGTCACTAGAAGAGGAACTTAAAAATAGAGGCTTCTCCGTAAGCAAAATAGTCCGATTAACGCAATTTAAAATGCGCAGACCTTTACCTTTCTTATTGGCAGAACTAAATAATAATGGCTTAGTTAAACAGGTCTATGAAATTACAGACATAGACTATTTGAAAGTTACCGTTGAGTCCTATAGAGGACGTAATCAATTTTCTCAATGTTATAATTGTAACAATTTCGGCCATGTTTCCCAAAATTGCTCTTTAAAACGGCGTCGTTTAAAATGCTCAGCTGAACATCAAACAAGAAACTGCACTAATAAGGAACGCATATAAAAACCAGTTTGCATAAATTGTAGCCAGGAGGGCCATACTGCAGCGTACCGCGGATGCCCAAATTTTGCAAAACCTAAAAACCCACCATTTAACAGAAATCATTTTCAATCAAATTATATTAAACCAAATTTATCGTTTGCCAGCTCCCTTAAAACAAACCTACCACAACAGCTGAAACAAATAAATAGCAATGCAAACGAAAATAAATTCTTAACTAACCCCGCCTCTGATTTAACTGATATGTTCGAATTATTCCAAGAATTGACTAAACTCTTTAAAAGCTTCCCAGGACTAAAAGACGCTATCAAAGAAATGAGAAATGTAAATTCGCCGCTAGACAAGCTTTTCACCCTATTCAACTGTCTCTGCAATAGAATTGAATTATTCTGACGGAATTTGAACGATGTATGGAGCACCCGCTTCTTTTCCAGAAGCTATCTCCGCCATGACGAAGTACGGCCTTGCTGCGGAAGTGCCCTGTTCTAAGTCCAGCATCCTTCTGTGGTCTTCATCTTCATCTTCATTAAAAGGATTGTCGGAGCACCCGACCTTTAGAGAAAAGGTCTATCTCCTTAATGATGTGGCTGTTAAAGACTATTGCTTTTAATATACTACCATGACTTAAGGATTTAACAGAGCGAATTTCAATTTGTTTCTGTAATTTTGGTGAAGCAACGTTCCTGATTGGCTAAGAGTTTGTGACTTTGGTGAATAAGGCTTCCTATTGGCTAAAACTTGGGAGAGGGTGAGGGAGTACGCTGCCGAAAGCGATCAGGGAAATTTTTAACTGTTGTTTCTGACAGGATGAAAATTTGTATAGCAATTAATATCGGTAGATGGCGCCATGATCTTGAAAAAGGTAGTTTGAGTTAAAGAAGTGCACCTAAAAAGTTAAAGGATGACATTTTTGGGTCTTCTAATTTTGGGATCTGGGTTGTATTTGGGTATGTTTTTAATGGCCGAGTTATCAATATCATCTAGGTTTTTGAAAAAAGTAGTTACAATCTTGTTGATAAAACTTTTAAGTGTTGGGTAGTTAATTGCGTGATGAATATCAGTGTTAGAGAAAAATCTTGGTGCTTTACAAATAATTTTGATGATATCATTTTGTTGCTGATAGATTATTTTAAGATTGCTTTTAGCAGCGTACCCCCACACTGGGCAGGCATAAGTTAATACTGGACGCAAATAGGCTGTGTAAATAAGTAACTTATTATCCCTATTCATTTTTGAGTTCCTTGAGATTAGGGGGAAGAATTTTCTTGTTAGCTCTCGGAACTTGTTTTTAATATAGATAAAGTGGGGCCTCCATGTAAGTTTTCTATCTAAAATAATTCCTAGGTATTTGACGTTCTGAGACCACGGTATAAATTCGTTATTAAATTTAAGTTGGGGGAAGTTTTTATTAATACTTGCTTTGTGGAACATTATTGCTTCAGTTTTATTTGCATTAGTGGCGATTTTCCATTGGGAGAACCAGCCTTCAAGTGTTTTAAGATGTCTATTTAGTGCAATTTGAATAAAGTTGGGGTTTTTATTTTTTGCTAAGATGGCCGTATCGTCGGCAAAGGTACATTGCATGGTATTGAACTGCTTGGGTATATCGTTAATATAGATGGAAAATAGAATTGGACCGATTTTTGATCCCTGTGCTACTCCTGCTAGTATAATTTTTTCGGTAGAGAATTCGTTTTTGATTTTTACTTTAAATTTTCTGTTTTTGAGGTAGGATTTAATAAGTTGAATTAAGTAATTTGGAACATTATAGTTAATTAATTTAAAGATAAGACCATCTTGCCATACCCTATCAAAAGCCTTTTGAATGTCCAAGAGTACAGCCGCAGCTTTTTGTTTATTCATGAAGGCTTCTTCGAGATATTCGGTTACTCTGTATAATTGGTGAGTGGTAGATAATTTTTTCCTAAAGCCAAACTGTTCAGGTATTAAGATGTTATTTTGGTCAAGATGGTTTGTAAGATTTTTAAGAATAATTTGCTCAGTTATTTTACTTAGGGATGATAGTAAGGAGATAGGTCTATAACTTTGCGGGTTGGTTGGGTCTTTGCCGGGTTTATGTATAGGGACAATTGTTGCTATTTTCCATCTATTTGGGAAATACCCAAAAATTAAGATTTTATAGATTAGGATTGTAAGTTCTATGATAATATTATTTGGGAGATTTTTAAGCATTTTATTATTAATTCCGTCAACTCCTGGTGATTTATTGTTTTTATGTTTTGAGATTGCTAAATTGATTGTGCTAGGTAATGGCGGTTCAGTTAATTCGTTAAGGGTGTTGTAATTGAATTTAAATTTGCTAACAGCTTCTTTGACCATTATTTCATTGGTGTAGTCTGTAGTTTCGTTGTCTTGGAATTGCTCCTTCTGTGGTCTCTGTTGATCTGTAGCTTTGGCAGGATCTTGGGTCTGGGTGGGAGAGTGGCTGTGACCAATGGCAGTGCAGAGTCTAGATGGGGTGGAAGGGTGAGAGAGTATGCTAGAGTGCCGTGTGCAGACGGGAGTGAGGAGATTTTTACTGTTGAGTAGTTTGTTGCCGAGGATAGTCGATTGTTCATGATCAACCAATGAGGAGTTAAGCTCCACACAGGGGGAGTAGACGGTACAAGAAACTTTGGAGATGCATTGGGAATTTGTTATATGGTGCTATTTCGGGGTCTTTTAATTTTAGTAACTGGGGTATATTTATTAATATTTTTAATGGCTTCATTTTCATTGTTGTCCATTTTGTTGAAGAAATTAATACAGATTTTCCGTAGGGTCTCATTGAAGGAGTTATAGTTAAGTGCTTTGGTGACGTCCGCTGTTCTCATGTACCAGGTTGCTTTACAATTATTTCTTATTATTCTATTGTGTTGTTGTTGCAGAATTCTCAAATTGGTTTTTGCTGCATAGCCCCAAGCAGGGCATGCGTACATGAGTACTGGACGCAAATAGGCTGTAAAGATAAGCATTTTCATGTCCCTATGCAATTTCGAGTTACGAGCTAAAAGGGGATAAAATTTACGCGATAAAGCTCGAAACTTTTCTTTAATGTAGATAGAATGTTTTTTCCAAGTTAGCTTTCTGTCGAGAATTAATCCTAAGTATTTTGCTTCCTGAGACCAGGGGATGTAATTATTTTTGATTTTTAGCTTCGGAAAGTTTGGCTGTCGTTGTCCCTTATGGAACATGACCGCTTCAGTTTTTGCTGCATTTATCTCTATCTTCCATTTTTGGAACCATTCTTCTAATTTGGCTAGATGCCTATTTAGCGCGATATGTACGTAATTTGCGTTTTTGTTTCTAGCCAGTATCGGCGTGTCATCTGCAAATAAGCATAACAAGGTGTTAAATTGCTTAGGCATGTCGTTTATGTATAGTGTAAAAAAACTGGTCCTAGTTTGGAGCCCTTTGGGACTAACAGGATTCCCTCACTAGCCAATGAAAAGCCAGCTTTCTCTCTTTAGCCGCGCCCCTTCTTAACAGTATCTCAATGCAACTGTTCAGTCTAGGTCAGTCCACTCTCAGCCACGCTACTGTTAACAACGGCCAAGTTCGGAGGTAGCTCATCGCGGGCGGGTACTCCGTTAATCGTTTTCCACTCTTCCTCTCTAGGAAGAAAAGCGTTTCACTTCACTAGCAGATTCACACTTGTTATTAGTGAGTTGTGTTTGCGTTTGTTGTTAACGCTGTGTTATTGAGCTCGCTGTGATTTACCGTTTGCTGTGCTATACGATAGCTGCAGTCTGTGTTATTGTGCGTAAGACTTACGTTTACGCTGTAAGTGACTGTTGACTGCTGGATTGTGTTTATCTGAAACTTTACTTTCTCAAGTCATCCTGTAAATAAATTTGTTTGTGCTGTCTTCAAATAAAGTCTATTCAATCCGAACCCGATAAGCTAAAAACGTAAC